>JANHFO010000519.1:51865-78915 GCA_032468095.1 Pareas carinatus
AGGGGGGGAAAGATAGTTAGAGGGGAGAGAGTGAGAGAAGAGAGTGCCTGGATTTGGGGGGGGAGTGCATTTACGCCCCAGGCACTTCTAACAGCCCCAAACTGAGCCACAGCAACGCGTGGCCGGGTCAGCTAGTGTTTTATAAAACCCTATCTAACTTGAGAGAAGGCTATTTCACCGTCACTGTTGTTGTTGAGATTTAAATTCCTCAACTTGCCACTGAGAAATGATCTTTGTTAATGGCCATTTCAAAATCTCTATTCTAGAATTTTCTGTCACATATTTTGTCATTTAAACAATTTTAATTGCTGCTGAAGCAAGTTTTAATAAGGGACTGATAGAATTTTATTTGATATTTCAACTGTACTTTTGTGACTCTATTTATTGTTAAGACCAACTTGTAGTTTTAGTGGAAGGAAGGAAAAATCATGCAATAAGTAATCTATGGGGTCATGGGGAGGGTCAGCGGGAGACATGGGGAGGGGGGAAAGCAGCCCGGGTCGGCCACAGCAACAGTGGCATTGGCCTTCAATGAAATTGCGTTTGACACCCCTGCTTTACAAAAATACCCTAGTTCTGACATGTCCATCCTGATGATCTCAAGCAACATTGACATTATACCCCAATGAGAAAAACAGTGTTTTATTGTAACTTTACTAATCAGGTTTAAAGTAGCTAGTGTTGGAGTGCTTATGAAGGGAAGGGTAAGAGAAAACGGAGTTGTTCCATATTAATATTCAAATGAAGTACTGTGAACTAGCATTGTATCAAACGTTGATTAGGACAATATGTCTGTTTATAGATTAATCATGTTTTGCAGCGATGTACTCCTAAATACATAGAAAAATTGGGAAATTGACGTGTGATCAAATTTGTAACATAATCAGCATGTGCAGGGTCACCTGTGTAATCCACCTCCAGCTTTTCCTGCAATCTACTAATAGATAAAGAGCAGAAAATCTAATATGTTGGCTAGCAGACACCAGAGAAAACAGCAAGTGCTTCATTGTCTCCTGTCTCGGATTATTGTTTTCTCTTTCCATTTTACAAGAATATCCATCTTCCCTAAAATGATAAATATTATTTTGGGTGGATAATAGTGTCATATGTGCCTGTATGTATTTCTCTAGAAATTTATCTCTCCCCAGAAGCAATTATTTTAGCATTACTCTTGTCAAAGCTGTTTAAACAGACTGATTCTTTAAAAGTTGGCAACACTTGTTTGAGTTCTCACGCAAATGAAATCACACTGAATTTTAAATGGGATCACCATAATGATGCACTTTCTGTTCTTCCCACTTTTGTCTTTCAGTATGTACCTTTAGAATTTGCCATCGCACTTTAAAAAAATTATTTCAGAGAGATTTCAGGGTTCAAGTATTCTCAGTTTTATGCATTTTAAATGCCATTATTTTCAAAGATTTGCAGTTATTTTAGATTCCTCTGTACAGAGATGATGACAGTTCTTGGTTAGTAAAACTAAACTGGTCAAAATTTAGTTATTTATCATCTCCCATGTATATCCCGCCACACTCATGCATGGATTCTTGATAGCAAAGAACACTAGTAAAGCCAACAGTCAAAAAATGGGCACACCTCTATTCCAAGAGAAAGGGAAAGAGACCAAAGCTGATGAAGAGGAGCCCAAATTTCTCCAAACTATTCAAATGTTTTAGAATTCCCAGAATTTGGACCAATATGGTTTTTATGTAGAAGAAGGCAGAGACGAACCAAACAGGATTTATTCAAAGAACAGCAAGGTGACTCGAACACACACAGAATACAATCAGAAGCTGCTTTGCAAGTTTGTAAGCTTCCCTTTTATACTTTCTGACAGGTCACAGCTGTGACCAATCAGGAACCAGGATTCTCCCGCTTCTTTTCAGACCCTGGGCAGACTTGATACTTTGCAAGCAGTTCTTGCTGTGCAAGATGCAAGCCAATACACAACACCCCTCCCCCCCCCCTAGCGAAAACACACAACCAGTGATTTAATAAAGTCTTTAAGGTAGCCGGAAAGTCTTCTTTCTCATTCCAAATGGCCTAGTGCCACAGCACTGGCCCAGTCTACCAGAGGCTTGGTCTTTTTTGTCAGGAAGATTCTGGTGGCTGTCGGGAAGCTGCCCAGAGTCTCTTCGGTCGACCTGCGCAGGAAGGCCCCCACCAAAGTCACTTATAGGAGTGCTTGAAAGAGTCTGTGCAGGGCTGGTTGGCACAAGCCTGGACATATCCCACACTGGGGACTCCCATTCTGCCCTGGGGAAAACAAACCCAGCTGCAGGTGCTGCTGCGCTGGAAACAAGGGATGCATCAGTTCCCTCATTTTTTGCCTGCTGCCAGTGGTTGGTTGGACTGTCCTGGGTGGGCGGCAGGTCCGCAATTCTCCTCCGCAGGTGATTGACATGCGTGCGCAACTGGCAGTCATCTGGCAGTGCCACCAGGTAAGACAGTGGTTCGGAGACCTTGGCAACAATAGCTGCCAACCAGAATGGTCCACAGGCATAGTTAGTATGCCCAGACTCGCTCGACGACAGCAAATTGGTGAGGAGCTCTGGGTTTGGTGATGCCGGTTGCAGCAGTTCTGTTCGGGTGAAGAAGGTCCAGTTTGGTGATGAGCCACCTTCCCCATTGAAGTTCTGCTGGGCTTTTGCCTGTTGACATGCATGAAGTAGTCCTCTGGCAGAGGAGAAATTCTGCCAGGCGATGATGCCAATCTCCATGGAATGAATGAGAGCTGTGGCTCAAAAGGTTCCCTCAGTCTGGCCTTCAAATTCCAGTAGGGAATGGACGTGAAGGCGGCAGGGGCAAATATGTTTTCTGTGATCTCAAACATTGCAGTGCTCTCTGGATGAGCAATGTCAAACTCATCCATCCTGTCCATCTTTGCCATCGTACCTGTAGGTCTGGATGAGATGTCTCTGCTGTTTGCAGCAGTCTTCTGTCTGATCTCGGTGTGCTTACCAGGCTGGGTCTGCAGTGAGAGCAGGGGGGGGACAATGTTCCTGTCAGGCAGTTGCCTCACCCCTGGAGCTTCTGCTTCTTAGCTGCTACATCCCACCCTCATTGCCACTTCCATGTAGTGGGTAGAAGGCAGAGATGAGACTTGAGTGAACCAAACAGGATTTATTCAAAGAACAGCAAGGTGACTCGAACACACATAGAATGCAATCAGAAGCTGCTTTGCAAGCTTGCAAACTTCCCTTTTATACTTTCTGACAGATCACAGCTGTGACCAATCAGGAGTCAGGATTTTCCCGCTTCTTTTCAGACCCTGGGCAGACTTGATACTTTGCAAGCAGTTCTTGCTGTGCATGATGCAAGCCAAAACACAGCAATGGTGCTAGGAATTCTGGGAACAGCAATCTAGAATATCAAGAACACAGGAAAGGAGCCATCTACAATAACATTACATGAGCATGAGATCTTAGAATGGGCCTGGCTATTTGTCCTCTTCACCAGAGCTGTTTCAGGGTCCAAATTTCTTCTCTCCCAATCTTTTGCTCTTTTTGCCTTTTTACTTCATCTGCTTTTTTCCTCCCCAAATCAATCCAGGTCTGCTCCTTTCAATTCTTCATTCACACTGCTTCTTGCTTCCTTAATTTTTAACCTCTCCACCTGGGACTTCTGCCCTCTTTAAATTTGCTTTTATATTTTGACTACATGACTTTTTCAAGCTGAACCCTTAAAGACCCTTTCTGTCAGCTACACTGACTTTTCATTTTAAGCCACCTAAAATGGACTTCTGTTAGCATTTAGAAAGTGCATAAACATTTGTCTTCATCATCCTAGCAGTTTAGTTAATGAGTGTCAGATTTATTTTTCCTTTTAACTACTACTAACACTGTCCAAAATATTAATATAATATAAATATAAGAATGACTATAGAGACTGTAGAGATATCATGATAAAAAAGAATACTGTACTTGAACATTTTCCATATGGATTTCGTTGACTATTGTTGAAAACTCTGTGCCAAACTAGATTAACATTGGGTTTTAGATAATAGTCCTATCATTACCCTGAAAAGAGTGCAATGTAAACATCAAAAGTAGGTTAATAAAAGCCAATACAATGATGCCTGTCAGACAAAATCCTATATCTATCGCAGCACATATTCCTCACATATTCAAGTCATTGCTTATTATCTGATAGGACCCCATTATCAGCCTCAGTCAGGAGATTTTATTTCTCCTAATGTCAGATCTGCCTCCAATCAATCGCTAGGAAATAAAACCCTTGACCCCATGGGCTCAGAGAAAAAGTTACTTCTAGGAAAGAGCTGGTGGCAGCAAAGGTCAGGCAAGGTTTGAAGCAAATGCGCACAAAAAGACCAACTGAAAATAATTCCAGAGCCAACCCCAACCCCCGGATTTAGATAACCAGTCCAATCTCCAGCCAAGAAGATATTTTGGGGATGTCTCCAGTCCAGGTGCACCAGTTCACCTTCATGCATGTCTTTTCCAGGCTGGTTGGCCTTGAGGATGTTAAACAACTCAAGCTGGCCTCTTTGTGCCCAGGCATCACCATTGCTTCTCACAAATTCCAGTTTCACACCTGAACCAAATATCTGCAGCTCCCTCCTCCATTTTCATGGCAGCTGGCAGCAAGTTTGAAGGGCACCAAAGACAGCTAGGCTGACACCTATCTTTTATATGCAGATATGTCTGCCAGCAATGTTCTTCCTTTGTTTTGCATTCTTATCACAAAAACCCCTGTCTAATATTGGTGCCATAGGACCCTCCCTTCTCAGCCAAGGTCAATCCCCAATTTTCAGCCTTGGTCACTGTAAGTTACCACAACTAATTTTTAAGGCATTGCTTCAGTAGATAATGTAATTTCTACTTCAGGGAATTGAACTTCTATCAATTATCTTGAATTCCTTACTGTTAGGGACCACATGCAACATTTTATTTAAGGGTTCACACCAGGTGATTCATAACCTTTCTTCTCTTTCTTCTGTATTTTAACTTTGAAGATAAGTAAAAAAAAATTGCAAACTTGGTCAAGACCTTCTGGGTTTGTTCTTCTGATTTTGGTAGAATTATGTTAAAGAAATAAGTTAAAGCTGTGTAACAGCTTCCAGCATAACTTAAAATTATTTTGTCTTCAAAATTGTGCCATGGATCTACAGTAAATATTTCCTCCCATATTAAAAAAAATTAGAATTCAAGTTCAGCCACCTCGTTGTACTAGCTTTTAATACTATTGACCATGATATGCTGTCAAACATCAGACAAGGTTAACTTTGGGGATAATGTATTCTAATATCTGCTTGCTTCGGGGAGTGATTCTGACAGGACTGTCTTTTGACGGTAAAATCTATATTATCCATTTTCCCACCCCACCCCAAACACACAGACACTTTTCACCTATGTTGCTAGGAGAAAGTTGAAACTGCTGGGAGAGATCATCTTGAGCTTGGGAATAAAGTGTACTTTAATATATCTGATGCCAGTTTGTTGAATCGTGGTGGCACAGTGGTTGGAATGCAGTATTGCAGGTTACCTCTGTTGACTGCCAGCAGTTCGATCCTCACTGGCTCAAGGTTGACTCAGCCTTCCATCCTTCCGAGGTGGGTAAAACTCCATAAACCACTTGGAGAGGTCTGTAAAGCACTGTGAAGCAGTAAGTCTAAGTGCTCATGCTATTGTTATTTGTGTCATCTGGTATTTCTATTTGATATTGATGATCAAGCTGTGAGAAATTATAGGCACAATGAAGACATTCTTGTTCCCTACAAAGGACTGGTACTTACACAATTCTGAAATATGTAAGATATCCATGGCTTTGGTAGTTCAGAGTGCTTTGCATTTCCTGAGCTGGCAACAAATGACCATTGCATTATTACATGACATTAGGCTAGCATGATGCTCTATAGAAAGTTTAAGTGAAGCAGAATGCTGTTGTGTAAGTTGCTAAATGGTAGATGGTCTCAAAATCATGTTACTGTAAAGCTGAAATCTTACTCTGCTCTTGTTTTTCACATTCTGTTTTAAATTTTACTTTTTTTAAAAAAATAAACATTTAAATAAACTGAAATACGCAAAATTATAAAAAGGGAGGAAATCTGAAAAAAGAAACACAATTCTACAAGAGATATATTTACAGAAACGTTTCAATACATTGAAGCCTTGATTCATTACAATCAACCATAGTTGATCTATATTAATTAATTTAATGAAACACTGAGTAATTATAGCCATATGTTTTCATTTCTGATGCCAAACAATATGTCTTTTCATTGTATGTAAGTCTAATTTCTTTTGAAGTCAACTTCCAGATGATAGAGGTTGAATATAAATATCTGAAAATGTTAGATCTGTAAATTGAATCAATGCATATATATAATTAAAGTGTTAGTTTCACTGCATAATTTCACTGAGGTTATTTCTAAAATATTTCTTGTTGAAAAAGATATAGGAGATGCAAAATCTTTTAAAAGTTCATTCCTGCTTGAATCTGATTAGACTTCTGCTCTGTGTATGTATGTGTATGCGTGTATATAATGTAATGTAATGTAATGTAATGTAATATAATGATAGACAGACAGACAGACAGACAGACAGACAGACAGACAGATAGAAATCTGTTTTTCTATTGCCACATTGATTATGCTATATTGGAATGAATAAAATTGTGCATGGAGGAAAATGAACAACAAACAGAAGAAGCCATTTTTCCAGAATTATTCAGAATTTGTTTGGAGTAGTAATGTCTTACCATAATTCAGAAAGCATTTTCATATAGGATGACCCTGTTGAAAGACATTTTCATAAAATATTCAACTGAAGCATTTTTCACACTGCAATATTCATCTCTCATTTATAGGCATTGGTTGTTTACTTATAATTATTACTTAAGGGATCAATAGGCTAAAAATAATATAAAGCATGTTCTAATTTTTTTCACTGCAAAAAACAGCAATGTGCATTGTCTATAGTCTCCCTGTTTAAAGGAAATAGGCAGAGGCTAATTTGTGGGGTTTGGTCAGCAAGGCACCTGACTTTCAAAGGACACAAATATAGAAACTAAAAAAAAGAGGTTGTTTTTAGGATTTTGTTTGTCCAAAAGGGCATTTATGTTGCATAAATGGAATATAGTTTATAGTGACTTTTAAAGTACATTCCAAGGTAATTTCTCTACTCAGAAGCTATAGTCAAATATATTTAACAATGTTGCAACTAAATGTATATATGAACTAACAATTCATTTAATATATTTATATTATGGAAAACTACATAGACAAATAAAAATCTTCCATCAGTTTTGGAATATAAAAATATTAAGAATTGAGCTAATGTATATGATACTTACACAAGGTAATTTTTGCCAAATTGGAACTGTCCTATTGATATAGATTTCGGGAATTCAAAATATTGATTTGGATTTCCAGAATTGGCCATGCTGGTGCATATTTCAAGTTGCACCAGGACAATGAAACCTGAGCTCTCGTTACACTTCTGGAAGATTTGTAAGCGAAGAGACATGGATATAGATACCACTGTAGTTGCACCACATGTATTTGAATAGTACTGGTTACTAATTGCTGAACTATAAGAATTAAACTTTGTTCCAACTTTGTCTATTAAATGAATAATTACTAAGCACAATTACTAAGAGATATTATCAGTGCAGCCTTGGTTTCTGGTTTGGGCCAAGATTTGGATGTGCATAGATACCCTAGTTGTGTATACGTAGTTTCTTATCCAGCTGCATAGGGATAAGAGAAATAAAGGAATTAAGAAACTGAGTTTACATCTACATACACAGAATGTATCTAGAAAGCAGTGTCAACCAAAAGACAAAATGCACTGGGATATTATGCTATCCTACAGAAGTCTGGAAGGATGCCTGCAATCAAAAATGTAAAATAGCCATTCCCAGACACTCTAGCAAATTAACAAGCTCTTGTATTTGGTTTGATTTGCCACCTGCTGTGTCTAAGGTGCGGCAATGGAAAAATAGTAAGTTGGCAGCCATTTGCAGCCACGACTCCCAAATGATAGATTCTGCAGTAGTGCAGAATCAATAGTGAGGTATATTTGTACACTGGTATTTTCAGATCACCTTTATTATCCAGCAAAAAGGCTCTTTAAATTCTCTATACTGCTAGCCCCATAAAAAAACTATTTCTTTTACAATGGATATATTAGGAAAAGTTTGATGTGATCATTAAAGAAAAGCCACAGTCATAACAATCTACAGCAAACAGGTATTAGTTTGACTATATGCTTTTTCTGTATGAATTGTGAAGTGGCCATTGGACTGTGTCAAATAAAATTCCCCAGGTATAAATAACATCCTGCAGTACAAGAAACAGACATCCGTTATGATGGAAATAGAAATGGCAATAGACTTATATACCACCCCGTAGTGCTTTACATCATCTCTGCGTGGTTTTTAATGTAGAACATTATTTGCAAATTGCCCCCAGCAATCTGCAATTTTGACTTCAGAAGGATGAAAGGCTGGGTCCACCTTGAGTCCCATCAGGATTGAACTTCAGGCTGTGGGCAGAATTTGTCTGCAATGCTGCACTCTAACCACTGGGCCACCAGGGCTCAAATCGCATGTAAAGATGTCTACTGTTCTTTTATCTCTTTCTTATAGTAATGTACCTGCAAGTCACATTCTAGCGAACAAAGAAGGGAAGGACAGACTAATGGAACAGGTGATAAAATGATTCTTCTATTGCCCAGTCATGGCGTCATAAGTGTTAAAAACCGTCACGGATTCACTACAATCTCTTATAGGTCATACAAAGTCCCACCTTTCATTTTTAGCAGAGTTCATGTTCCCTACCGAATATGGGTTTGGGAGACTTTTCTTTAACTCATGTTTCATGTTCATAATTTCTCTTTATCAGAAAATTTAAGGTCCAGAAGCTGTGCCAGGAAAAGTTGGCAACATTCCTGATTATAATCATCTCAGTTAAAATCCACACTCTGCTTTCCTTTTTTTAGATTTTTGTTTTTGTGATTTACTTTCAGTCATCATCTGTTAATATTAATCTGCATCACGGGAACAAATAAAAATCAGTTAAAAGTCTAAGAAAAGGCATTTATATCAACCAATATTTGAACAAAATGGTGCAATTTAAAATAGTTTCAGTATGAAAAGGAAAACTTTAATCAGAAAACTTTACAGCAAATGTTCTCTCTTGGGGCATAACAATGTACAGTAATAGTGAGATTGTAAAATGCTTTTATTTCACTGGTCATATTCTCATCCACACTGAATTGTACGGTTTATATATGATCAAGCAGATACACTGTCTTTTATTTGAAATCTCAAATTTATTTTTTATTTTCAGCAATAGTGCTACTATTCCGTTATAGCTTTGATAAGTCTCTGATTGCAAAATTCATGCTCATAAATAATGAAATGCATTATTATGTAGATTAATGACAGTCTTCCAGTTTTGTGGGTAACGGTTGTGGGTCTTACTGCAAATTGCAGGGAAATTGCCATAGAAGTTCTTCTGCTAATACAGTCTAGTACACATAAGGTCAAAGGTAATTTCTTTTTCAAAAGACGAAAGAACATTGTCCTCATTGAAAATCAATAACCCCAGTGACCCAACCTTCTGGGGCACATCACAGCACCATTATCTGCTATTCGGATATCAATTTTTCCAGTAAACCTTTCTGTCTCTTTCAGTCAGATGAGCACTGAGGACAATTCACCTCCCTCTCTTAGCAAAACATCACAGCATCTTTGATGGTAGAATATGCTTATGTTTCAGTGCATGTAAGTAATTTTTATTTATTTATTTATTTAAAAAATAGGTCTTGTGCTTTTAGAGCAATTTATTTCATGCAAACCAGGAAGTGCATATTGTGTCAGCAATGTCTCCCCATAATGGAAGAAAATGCATTTGTGGGATTTCTGTCTACTAGGTAATAATTGCAGACATTGGAAATAAAATGAAAAAGGCTGATAATCCATCTGGAACACTTTCAATGTAGCAGATCACATATTGGAACAGGACATTGGATTAAATAATGCTATGATGCTATTGCTGAACAGTAGAACATAGAGCAACTATTTTTAAAATAATCAAAATAATGCAAACAAATCTCTATTCGGAAAGATAATGTGTAGATGACTTTCAGTATAGAGTTTTGAGAGAATGCCATCTGTTAAGCAGCTTTTCTAAAAAGTACAGAAAATGCAACATTTAAGTGGGATTGAATAAATCCAAACATACATGAATCGTTAAAGATTAATCACAGTTCGTAGTCTGACATCCTGCTTTCTTTCACTAACGTGAACATAGTGGTAAACAGAATGCAATAGGAGAAGAAATGGAAAGAATATGAACAGACCACATATTCAAAGCATCCAATAACCATAGGACCAGCTGCATTGGCTGCATATTGATTGATTGATGAATCAAATTTGTAGAATTGTCCATTTCACACGATGTGACTAGATTTATTTGTGGACTCAGTTTAAATGCTCATAATTACTTTTGAAATAGTGAGTGGTTAGTACCCAGCTTATATCTATATAAACCTACTTTTATATGAATTACCAAGGCAATGTTAACCTTAAAGTCCTTGTTATTTTTTCCATAAAAATGGTAAAACTGGTGAGCAGGATAGGTACAGACTTGTCAGTTTTAGTCCCTTAAGTGACCTATATATTGTGTAGTGCATAAAGTCCACCCTCAAATTCTGAAGGTAACCACTATGGATCAATCACTTAGCCATTGTGAAAAAATGTTGCCGGAGGGAATGTTATATGCTGCTTTGAGCTTTTAGAGGAAAAGGTAGATATAAATGTAAGTGATGGATCATTTGCAGAATGTTCTCATATAAAAGAGAAGATATAAAATCTGAAATGAGTAAAAACAGCTGAGCAAAATAAATAGCATCGGCTAAAATATGTTAAAATGTTTCACAGAGCAATTCTACCAAAAAATGCATTATGGCACTTCCTGTCCATGAGGACCAACACAAAGGTATTTGTGTCTTTGTGTGTTTGTTTAACAATATTTGAAGACTGTTTCAATCTACTAGGGCTTCACAGAGAACAACAGAGCTGGACTGTAACCAGCAAACAGCTGTGTTAAACAGAAAATTACAATGATTATTGCCAATCAATTTTTAGCAACAGTACATTGGAATAATATAGTTTTAATGGTCGGGCGAAACGCATGGACAAAGTGCGGCCAAACATAACTGTCAGGGAAGCATATTCCAAAATATATCAGTTATTTCTGAAAAGGCCTTTGTCCAACCTACACTCCATGACTTTTCAAGGTACAGGTGCACAATCAAGTCCTCTCTATTATAGATGGGCAGATTTCACTTTGACACAGTGATTCCTATGCAACCTAGTACCATGCTTTGTACGAAATGACCAGCAATTAGAATCGGTCTGTTAGTCTATGGTCAAGCACTACAATGATCATAAATTGTTGCCACTCTGCAATTAATTAATAACCCTGTGGTTATTCTGCAGTTCAGCTCCTCTACCAGCTGCAGCTTCTGAGTTATTTCCAAACGCAACATCATGTAAAATGTGTTACAGTAGTTCAACCAAGTTAGGATATGAATTACAGCCATGGAATCCTAAGTCTAAGTTAAGTTACCACTGGTGCAACAATTGGAAGTGGTGAAGGTCTCTAACTTGCAGCTTACACTTGTTTCCAAAGATGTGAATCCAGATTTCCCAAATTACAAACATACCTTCTTCTGGAGGAAAATAGACCTTTTCAGGCCAATATCAGAAGTCAATAATCACCTGATAAATTGTTATAGTAGGGATTGGCAAAGCAAGATGGATCTACTTTTTTAATTTGGCTTTTTATTTGATAAGGAATTGCCAGATGATGAGCTTGGAATCCTTCAAAGTTGCAAGCATCTTGTAAGGAAAGTCAATTTTTTCTGAAAAACATTGTCTCAGACATGACAGCCAGGTTTGGTCTAAGCTGCAGATCAATTATTGCCAGCTTCTTTTTCATAGTACAAGGATACCATAAACCATTAAAAATATTGTAGTAATTAAATAATTTTGTTACAAAATATTCTGAAATGAACTTTTTAATACTGTATTTTAAAGGCTTCCAGTTTCTATGCTCAACATAGAAAAATTGAAAGTAGAATTATAGTTTGAAGATTTAATAATTGTGTCAGTTATAGGATTGGTTTGTAATTAATTAAAGGTCATGTAAAAAGTTGAGATTATAGCAGTATTAATATTTTATCGTGTTTGAAAGGGTTGGAAGTCAACCTTTTGTTCTTTTCTTTGTTTTTTCACTTTTCCCTAAATCTTGCACTCTCTTTTTTATTAATTTTTACTTTCATTTTATTTTATACTATGATAAATTTTAATGAGCAGTTAAAAAAAGCATTGCCTCAGACATGATAGTCAGACTTTGAAATGAACCTTTTTGCACTCTGTTTTACAGGATGCCTACACTTATCTCTTAAAATTAGTTATTGTGTCAAAAGCATCAATAAGATTTTATAATTTGCTTTGACTAAAGAATAATGTATTTCATGAATGCGAGGTTTTTTTACACATCTGACATGGAATAACTCTAATTTCTGCAGACAATAACAAGTGATATGAAAAACTATTATCACATATTCGTGACCCTGACATATGACCATAGATAGCTTGGTTTAACTTTCCTTGGAAATTGTCGGTTTGTCTCTAACTTTCATAAAGTGGTATGCAGCAGTATATTCAAATTCTTTAGAGAATAAGTGTGTGTGTGGTTAAAATTAATGAAATTCTGTCTGTCTGTCTGTCTATCTGTAGGTCTAAGTGTGTTCGAGTCTTTTCCCATGTAAGATTGAGAGTATCTTGGTGACATTTCGACGAGGTCCCACTCGCCATCTTCGCTAGAATTTGAGTATTTGACTATCTTCATCTTCTGTTAACTCCCCTTCTTCCATCTAACCTGTAGCTAATTGTTTCCACCTTGTTCCAACCATACATAGAATTCATTCTATGATTTATAATATTTTGATTGTTCTTTGTTCTCTAACCTTAAAGTGAAACAATCCATTTCAGCACATTCTAAAATTTTAAGTAAAACATCTTCTTTCTTCTCGGGTTGCTCCATCTTTTCAATGTTGGGCGTATGTTATTCTTGCTGCTGTAAGTATATGTATCACCAAATATTTCTGTTCCTTACTTATATTCTCATTCATCAGTCCCAATCAGTTCAGGCTTTTTTCTAATCGTCTCCGAATTATTTGTGTGAGCCAGCCATTGATTTCCCCCCAATAAATTTTGGCATACTTTCATGTCCACCACATGTGGAAGTAAGAACCAATGTCGGTTTTACACTTCCAACATTTGTTCGAACTATTTTTTTGTCATCTTAGCTAATCTATTTGGAGACATGTGCCAATGAAAGGACATTTTATAATGGTTTTCTTTGTACGCAGCAGATTTGGTTATCTTATAATTTTGTACCCATAATTTCTCCCATTCTTCTTGGTTAATTACTTGTCCTGTATTGGTTTCTCACTTTTGCATACTCGTTTTAATTTGTTCTTTTTCTAATTTTATCATGGTTAGATAATTTTACATTTTTTGACCAGTTTTGTTGCACTGCCTAGCAATAATTTATAAATTTGTGTCTGTTTTTTTTGTAAATGCCTGGTTTTTCTAATATCTTGAGTGAATTTGGAGCTTATCTGAAGGTATTCCCACCAGGAGAGATCGATACCATGGGTTCTAAGTTCCTCCCTTGATTTAAAGTTCTCTGATGGGTCCATAATATCTTTATATGTCCAGGTTTTTTCAAGGTGAATTAAGTTTGGTTTGGTGAGTGCCTCTATTGTAGAGATCCAGTTTGGGATTTTATTATATAATTTTGTTTTGACCTTTTCTCAGGCAGTTATAAGAGTTTCCCAGATGGAGTGGTTTTGGAAGTATGCATGTATCTTATGTTTCCTGTAGCCCAAGAATGCGTACCATCCCACCTGTAGATCAAACCCTTCTAAGTTTAAGAGTCTTTTATTTCTCAGCACAGAGGAATAGAATGTTATTCAAGGAATAGAGAAGGGGAAGCTGGTAGAAAGAAAAAGAGGAAGAATAAGACCCAAAGAAGAATAAAACAATTTAGGAAAAAGGGAAGGATAGGATAGGAAGGCTAGGCAACCAACACACAGAAAGTTTAAAGTAAGAGAAGTTACAAAGCCGGAGAATTAACATCTAAAAATATTGTGAGTTTATGAAAGAGAATAGTCAGATGAAGGGAAGAGAAAGGATGGAAGAAGAAGTAAAGAAAAGTAGGAAGGTAGGAAGGTAAAGAAGGAAAGCAGAGAAGAGAATAAAGAAAGGATTTTTAACACTTATAAATACTATAATAACTTAAAAAATGGAATAAGACAAATGAATAACGGAGAGAATATGTTAAACTGTGGTTTTGTAAGGTCCAAAAATCATATGATTGAATAAAGGAGGAGGGAAATCCCAATTTGGATGAATCATATAGGTAGGTCGATGATTGACGAACTTGAAATCACAGTGACAAAGAACGTGTTAAGGACAATGTAAATAATGCAAATGCAAATGTAAAATGTTGAAATGTTTTAGAACTACCCATGAATGGGGAAGGAAGGAAGGAAATGAGAGAAACATGACACACTATACGACCTCTCAGTGAATAGATAGAAAGAAGAAAAAGCAAAATCTTATGTATGTCTGAAAATGTTGATGATTTTAATTTGTAATTAATAAAGATAATTTAAAAAAGAAAAGAAAAATGTAAGGTTCTATCATGGTTTTATTCAGCACGTTGTTTAAAAAGTATTTTTAAAAACCGCATAGCTGAATTGGAATTTTGCTTCATTTATGACTAATACTTTAGTAAAACTTCCACTTAAATTCATAATTACAGAGGATCCCTCAAACTCCAGTTTCTTGATCAGTTGACTTGACTTGATATATGAACACATACTAGTATGATGAATGAGGATAATGTCCCAGGATAATGTTGCAAGATCCAGTCTGAGTCAGTCAGTGGAACCACAGGTCTGAACGTTCAAATTCGTGCTGGAGTCCATTCTCAGGAAACCTCTCTCTAGCAGAGTGTGAGCTCGGATAACTAAACCTCCTGTCCCAGTGACTGATCCAGATTGGATCCTGCAATATCCTAGTCCCATTTGTCAACATTTTATTTAGTGATGTTAACTGGTGTCATTATCTTTGTTCTCAAATTTAATAAAACATCCAAATAGGTCTCTAAACAGCTTCAGCTTGGCAAGATACAATCTGTGATGTCACTGAAGCATTGTATTTAAATTAACTTCTTCAGGCATAATCACCTGCAGACATAGAACCTATAGATAAACTAAGCCCTTAATATATATGCTCTGTTCTCTGTGGTTCCATCTGTCTCTTCTATTTTGTGCATTTTTTAAGTGGGAGAGGTTTAATTAGCTTCATCACAATTACATGAAAAACCATTTAAGGCCTTTGCATTTGTTAGTTGCAAACCCTCTCTGATTATTACAGTGATATATCTTTTGTGAGAAGTTCTTATTTTTTAGGCAGGGTTCTATTCTCCCCCAAAATATTAGAAATTCAGAAAATTATGTAGACAAAGGAAACCTTGCCCTATTATTTTCCTGCTAAATTTTAAAAACAGATGGCCTTCTGTGGTTCGGTTCAAGTTAATGTGTGCTCTCTAGCACAGCAGTGTTATCCCATCTTTGTTGTCAACAAACACTGAATTGTTAACAAAACCATGGCAGGACAATGATGGTTATGCAAAACATTTTAATTATGAAGAACTCAGTTATTTACTGTGAGCATTTGAAGCAATCTCCCAGCATCTGATTCCTCTTTGCGTTAGTATTCCACTGAGAATCTTAGGATTAATTAAAAACAAAGCAGCACAATCTAAATTAAATAATTTAACAATTGCAACAGGACTGATATCTGGTTTAAAACAAAGTTTCTCCAAAATGTCATGTTGCCTTTATGCATGACAGAAAGAGATAATAATCAGACTTTACCTATTTCCAGTCTCTTAGAAGCAAAAATTTCATTCTCGTTTTCAGCAATCTCCCAAGCATCTAGTTCTACTGGTTTTTTACAGAACAAAATGGATTCTCATCTCTGTGTAGAACTAATACAAATACAAGGCAGAATTCTAGATGCATAGGCTACCCAGCATATCTGAACCACTCCACAACAGTCGAAAACTGTCAAGAATCAGACGCTTTAAGCCCACCAAGAAAAGATGAAATGTTTTCTTCCTGTTTCTTGAAAGCTGAGCATATCTTATGGATTTCATGATTTAGAGCAAAGCCAATATTCAAATTAGGGTTATTGTTTAATCCATTTTCTTTTTTTAAAAAAGCAACGTAAATATTTACAGAAACTGCAAATCGTGAGCAGCATTTCTTTTAGTTTCTCTCATACATGAACAGTTCTTCTAGGAAACTGCCTACAGGTAGTCCTCAACTTACGACCAAAACTGAGCCCAAATTTTCTGTTGCTAAGTGAGGCAGTTAAGTGATTTCTCCCCCCATTGTATGAGCTTTCTTGCCACAGTTGTTTAAGTGAATCACCGTAGTTGATAAGTCAGTACCATGGTTGTTAAGTGAATCTGGCTTTCGCATTGACTTTGCTTGTCAGAAGGTCACAAAAGTGATCACATAACGCCAAGACACTATAACTTTCATAAACATGATTCATTTGCCAACTATCTGAATTTTGATCACGGGACCATGGGGATGCTGAAGCAGTCCTAAGTTTGAAAAATGATCATAAGACACTTTTGCCATTGTAACTTTGAATTGTCACTAAATGCACCCCTGTAAGTAGAGGACTATCTGTATTATGACAGCTGCATCCATCTTGTAACACGTGGTTCTCAACTTTTTGTTCACCACATACTCCCTTTAAATACCTTTTATGACCATGGCCACAGGAACCTTTAACTCAAGATTTAAGTCATAGCATTTCTTCAAGGGTTCTTTGTGGGAACCCTTGAGATGACACTGTGGCCACCCCAGGGGACCACGGACCACAGGTTGAGACCACTGTTCTAACATGTATCTGAAGAAGCCAAGAATCACGTATGGACTTTGATCTATAGCTTGAACTTCCTTTGCCAACTTTAGCTGCTTAGCCCACTTCTATTCTAGTCCCACCCAGATTGCCTTTGGCCCCATCCTCTGCTGACTCTGAAGACTCTATCAATAGCTTGTGGTCCTTACAGTTGGATCTTGAAAGAATATGATTCTTTATGCAAAATGAAATAGTAGAATGCAGTGCGGCATTATATTCTTCGTTTGGAAATCTCTGTTAGTCTTCAGTAGGTAGGCAGAGTATTCCAACTCTGTGAGATTTTGGAATGTATGAAAAACATAATAAGAAAGAATCTTCATATAATAAATGTTCACTTTCTTAGTCATTCATGCATACTTATGTAACAGATTATTATTTTTCACAACCTAATATGATAAGGAGATGAAATAGAACACGATCTACCAAAGTCACGTTAAGAAAACCATCACATTTCAAATTAGAGAGTTGAAAAAAAAGGCATCTAATTTGCTTGTGCAAGATTTTTACATTTTTCCTTGAAATTGATTGCTACTTATAGAGAGCTGCATCCAGGAATAATGGCATTTCAGGACATTTAGTAAAAGATAACCACAAAATATATGCAATAAAACTACTAGAGCCCATTTTCTGCCTGTCCAATGCAGCAGAGGTGTGTACTCATTTCACCCTGAATGAAATTTAAAGAAGATTTGAATTCCAGTTTTCATTTGTTCCAGAATAAATGCACAGAAGTTGGAATGGCTCATAGTGTGGCAAGAATTCTTCATTTGCTGGACCAGGATTTCATGTACTGAATTTTCATGGTAATTTACATTATTTGTGTCAATTGCATAGCGATAACACGTGATATTAAATGAGACAAACGGCATGATTTAAACATTTCACATAATGACATGATCCACCCACTTGGTACTTGCAGGACCACATTCTACCAATTGATACCTCCCGCCGACCCACACGCACCTATAGATAGGGCCTCCTTAGGGTGCCGCTGGTCAAACAATGTCTGCTGGCAACCCCCAGGGGGAGAGCCTTCTCTGTGATGGCACCCATCCTCTGGAACGATCTCCCCCCTGCAATACGTACTATTCTTGACCTTCGGACCATCCGCCGCATCCTGAAGACCCACCTATTTCATCTGGCTGGCCTAGCTGAGCCCTAGCCCCCTGGTTTTAAGTTTCTGAACGGATCATAAACATTTTAGTCCTTTTTAGGTTTTAGATGGAAATCACATTGTCATTTCTCCCATCTTTTTAATTAGGCCCTATTTAATACTTTTAATGTTGTTTTTACTGTGTTGTATTGTTTGGTGTATTATTAGACCTGTTAGCCGCCTGAGTCCTTCGGGAGAAGGGCAGGGTATAAATAAAATTAGAAATAAATAAATAAATAAATAAATTATTTGATTTAGTGAACGGTTAAGGATGATGGGACATTCTTTTGCCTCTATTCATCTATTAAATCAAAATTTTCAGTGTACCACTATATATTCCTCTTCCCACCCTTTAGGGAAGATTTATTGACTTCCCAAGTCATCATGGCAAAACATTTTGATTTCTGACAGCTGAAGAAGCAAAGAGGTAAGGGTGTAATTAGATAAAGTCTCCTTTGATTTCACTTTGATTCCTGGTGACGACGTGTCCATCTTGTTTTCTTGGCAACAGGAAGAACTGGTTTGTGTTGTATATTGCGCTTCTATAAAGAAATTGAAGCGGATCATATAGTCCTGCCACCGCTCGTCCTTTGGCTCGTATTGTGCAGGTGGTTGCACAAATTGTGGCTGAATTGACGCGTTCTCCATCCTGCTCGCTCTGTGCAGTGGTCAGTTTAGGCAGCCTCTGCTCAGTCACTCCATGCAGCGGTCAGTCTAGGCAGCCTCTTTTCTCGCTCCGTGCAACAGTCAGTCTCAGTCCAGTCGATCATCTGTCTTATTGGGTCAATCCCACCTTCGTCGCCAAGGTGTTGGATTGCCGGACAGACAGGCTGGAGGCAAGGATTTGGTCAAACAAGTCTTTATTCAATACACAACTGTCAACTGCCAAACCGCGGCAAGCCCGGGGTTCCCCGGGCAGCCGCTTTTATACTAGGCGCGCTTGGGCGTGCCTCAGCCAATCAGGGATTAGCTGTCAAACTACTTATACTTGCAGCCCAGACTTGCAAAGCCCGCCAAACGGCTGCAACCAATATACAACAGTTTGCTAGTATGACCTTCTGGGATCTTTTCCCTCTTACTATTTCTCAATTTAGTGAATAGACATGGGGTTTACCATTTTATCCTTCATCCAAACTGCAACCTGGGCCAATGTATGTATGTGTGTGTTTGTGTGTGTATTTCAGTGTTTATGTGTATATGTGATTGCCAAACTCAGCTATGTACTTGAACTTTCTCTGTTGGGGATGGTATAACAGTAGTCCAAATCTTCCTTAGAGAAAAGAAAAGTAGGAGACTGAATCTGTGGATAATTAAATCAATACACTTTTAATAAACAAGTAATGCAATACATAGAATAGGTCTGAAAAAAAGAAGAATCAGCCCCTTAACCAGAACCCACCATAGGGGCTGGTATTCTGAATACACATTTGTGCCAGCTCATTTGGACATACAAGCACACACACCATACTCAAAGACACACAGACACATATCTTTGGAATGATGGTTATAATGGCCTCCAATTCAGGAGCCAGATGCTACCATGCATAAAATTTGCTTTCGCTTTTGTGTTTTCAGAACTGTCGCAATCATATCTTTTTGGAATAATCATTTTATGGAATATTTTCCACTGAGATACTATCCAAGAATGGCTTTTTCCCCATCCTGATGTGCTCTTCATTCACATTTTCACACACAGAGGTATGAAAAATAGTAATTCAGGCATCTAATTGAACCTCAGTAATGCATTAATTAAATATGATACAGTGCAAAGAATAGCAAAAATGCACCTTTCATAGATGTGCGTTATTACATACATGGTTCAGTGAAATTCATTCACTAGTTTATGATTATAAATTCCTTCAGGCACTGTGTCAAATCCATCTAAAGTCCCTTAGTGATATATTTTGAATTGTGTAGATGTGTTAAAAACATTCCCTGTGTAGCTCCCTGTGGCTAGACATCTGAGAATCTCAGAAGCACAATGTTATTTCAGCTCAAGTTGGCAGTAATTTACACTCAATGAATTGGTTCCACATCTGCTTGTTTCAAATTATTTTTAAAAAGAAATAAAACTTTCAGCTGAATGCATTCACCTTTGGACAAATCGCACTTTTTAAAATAGATTTTCCTTCACATATGAAGATTACCAACTACCTCATTACTAGTTTCTCTGTACCCAACTGGCATTGCTGTTTATAGCAATGCAGGCAGTCCTCAGCTTATGATCACAATTGAATCCAACATGTCTGTTGTTAAGTGGGCTTTGACCCATTTTGAGACCTTTCTTGCCACAATTCTTAAGTGAATCACTGCAGTTGATAAGGTAATACCATGGTTGTCAAGTGGATCTGGCTTCCCTATCGATTTCAATTGTCAAAAGGTTGCAAAGGATGATCCCATGACCTTAGGACACAACAATGGTCATAAGTATGAACCAGTTGCGAAACATCTGAATTTTGATCACATGAACATGGGGATGCTACAAAGATTGCAACTGTGAAAAATAGTCATAAATCCCCCCTTTTTTAGTGCTGTTGTAACTTTGAATGGTCACTACATGAACCTTTGTAAGTCGAAGGCTACCTGTATGTATACTGTGCTTCCATACTGCTATTCACTTGTGGGTTACATGGAAAAATCCTGACTATCCACGATTAACACCTAATTCTTAAACATTCCTACTAATTGTATAATGAAAACATGGAGGATATAAGCTTTTAAAATACTGCATTGGGGTCACAGCCCTGTTCTCAGTTAGTCAGATTTAAACCATTGATAGCTGCACTGAATTTTTAGCTGTTTTAAACAGAGTTATGAAATGCACACACCCCTTTAAAAAGTTTTATTCGTGAAGAGTCAGAATTATTCCAAGATTGGAAGTGTACTTGCAAAGTGTACATGGTTAGGGTTAGGGTCTGTCACTATTTCCACTCCCTGGTCAGTTCAAACCAAGCCAGCTATGCATTTTTCTTTACAGTTGCAGACTTTGAAACAAGGAAGTCAGGTGCAAGTCCATCATTATTCTCCCTCCATCTGAAAAAAGGGGAGTGCAAACCGTGTCATTCTACAATGCTGCAGCCACAGTAACATAATTTAAGAGCCATGGTGGTGCAGTGGTTAGAATCCAGTATTGTGGTCTAATTCTGCCGACTGCGAGGAGTTTGATTCTGACTGATTTAAGGTTGGCTCTGCCTTCCATCCTTCCGAGGTCCGTAAAATGAGGACTCAGATTGTTGGGGGCAATACGCTGACTCTGTAAACCACACAGAGAGGGCTGTAAAACTCTGTGAAGTCTAAGTGTTATTGCTGTTCTATTGCTATTTTGAAACAACATAAATTTCCTAACCTCCCAGGCAATAAAAAAAATAAAGTACAGTAGGTTGCTTCCTTCCTCACATTTCACATATTTCTAGAGCATATTCTCTGCATTGTCTACCAAATGGCAAAAAATCATCTGCACATTTGCTCTTAGGGAGTAGCTACAAAGCTGCCAATCCACCTTTCCTCTATTCCATTTAAAACCATTGGTAAATTGTGAGTTGGTACCTGCTCGAAGTTATCCTCTATAATCATGGCCACGTACAGTATTGCTACAGTGGATGGAATGAAAGAAAGAAAGAAAGGAGAAGATGCATTTTAAATTATCTAAAGATAGACACCATGAATAAACTAAAGGCTGCAGATTTGTGGGGCATGTACTTCTACAGCAATAAGACCCTCTTCCTCACAAAAATGGAACTAAAAGAAACACAAAGAGCCTCTTGATATTTTTCAGTAGACTGATTTGGTCCTTGAAGAGAAACAGAAAGCAGAAGTATTGTTTTTTTACTCACTCTTTTTGCCTGGGCTAGGATTTGCGAAGACAAAACAGCCCATATTAACCCTGGTTGCATGCTTAATACATTTGATTGATTGATTGATTCATTGATTGATTGATTCATTGATTGATTGATTGATTTATGGTATTTATATAGCCACCCATCTCATAAATATGACTCTGGGAAGTATAACATAAAATTACATGGTTATGAAATTTGTGAAATGTGATTATCATACTGAAGAATTCTCTCTCTCTCTCTTCCCCATTCTCTCTTCTTCTTTGACCAGAAGAAATAAGTATAGTTAAAACTCACTTTTTACTATTAGATAATCTCTTAATTCTGGGTGGAGTAAGGGCAACTGGATGGAGCTGAGCATTTACAGGTCAGATGCCCTTCCTGACACCACACAGAGTTCACAGTAGATATTTTTCCTTTGTGCCCTAGGAAGGAAACATCTGCTGCTATTTAGGATTGAACTCTTAATCTTTTGAGTAGGATACGCGTATCTTCACCACTAGGCCACCACACTACTCACTATAGTGCAGAACCATTACTGTGATTTAATTCAGATTTCTCAAGTATATATTTTCCAGAGTTTAAAAATAACTGAGCTTTTAAGCATTTATTTTCAAGAAATTGGATATGTTTAGAGACAATTTACATGAACCTAGGTATCCATGAGCTGCAATACATATGACCCATTTTATATGTGTTGCTCTGTTTTGCCATTAATGTCCTTAATTATAAATGTAAGTTTGGTCTGTATCTATAAAAGTGCACTTAATCTTGAAAATCAGCTCACGCAGCAAATAAACCTTTGAAAGGTATATTAAAAATAGTCATAATTGTAAGATGTATACAAAACAATGGGGGAAAAGAGTGTTCATTATTGTTGTTTAAACCGAAACATATTTTATTCTTCACTTTTGTTTGTTCTGCTTTTATTGCTTGCTCAATTTGCACAGATTGCTCTGGAAGCAATCACTGCATCTGACAACATGATGGGAAAAACAGAATTCGGAACAATGCATTGAAAAATCTTCTCATTTTCTAGTAAGAATCTATAATTTGAGGGTTGCTTTCCAGTGTGAACAATCAAAATATGCATTCTGTGGAGCGGTAACAGAACTATTCTGTTAAAATGAAATGGTATCCTTCAGGGTTTTTTTTCTCCTGTTAAAAGAGTCACTTTATATGGGAGATGGGCAGCATAAACAAACAAAACAAACAAACAAACAAATACAGACAGACATATCCTGTTTCCCCCAAAATAAGACCTAACTGGAAAATAAGCCCTAGCATGATTTTTCAAGATGCTGGTAATATAAGCCCTACCCAAAATAGGTCCCAGTGAAGATCAACATACAGACACATTTAGTACCATATTTCCCTGAAAAATAAGCCCTAAGGCATCTTTTAGAGGAAAAATTAATATAAGACTCCATCTTATTTTCAGAGAAACATGGTACATACATAGCACTATTTTGCCCAAGGAGCAATCATACAACAAATGCTACTTGCTCTTGAGTAGAATTTCTGCTCAAAACCCATAATTCAGTGATTTTGGGAGTAACACTAATCTCCTGATCCCATGCTATCTTCTTTGCTAAGAGTCATCAGTTCCAGTTGTCCTGGCGAGCTGTAAATTTGCGGTGGCAAAGCCATATAGAACGTGGTACAATGCAAATTCTGCATTTACCCTTTATGGTTATAAACTATATGTGCTACATCCCTTACAAATCAGAATGCAGGCAGGTTCACATTTGCATAGCAGATCACTAGGGAAAGCTGCAGGTAAAACTTCAAGGAGGACCTGTTCACCCAATCTGCACACTTTGACTAAAAATGAGGAGGATTCTGCACAGGTTTTTGGAGGAGTGTGTGTGTGCAGTTTCTCTTAGTTGTATCCCCATTTCTGTGAAACAGCCTTCCCTGAAGCTTCATTGTGTCCTTCCTACTGACCTCCAGAAAAGTGATCAAAATCAAGCGGCTTAGTACACCTTTCAATCTATCACACTGCTTGGAAAAAGCACACTAAAGAATTATTCTTACTGTGTTTATGGACTTTGATTTTCTAATATTTTAATTGGGTTTGCTTTTTATTTTAATTGGAATATTGTAAAATTCTAGGAGTCTTTAAGTAGGAAAACAAACAAATAGGTTTTTTTAAAAAAAAAATCCTCCAAAAGGAATGGTAAATATTCCTGAGTTGTTGGGAATGTCCATAAAACTACCAGGTATTGAGACTGACTTAAAAGATACTTTCTTTTTTATCTCCCCAGGAATAGACACTAAAAATGCAGGCGGCTTAGGACACAGAAGCAATAACATCCCAACAATCTTAGCTACATCAAGATTACTTTGTTAGGAAGAATGCTTCAATTTTCCCTCCACAGCAATCTTGATGCAGCTAAAATCTCTGAGGAAAAGATTGGCTTTGTGTGTGTAGTTGTAAGAAAGAGTCTAGGTGTATATTGCAATGAAATTTGGCAGCCTTTTATAACCAGATGTCTCACTTCAATCATTTTTTTACTTGATATTTATGGGTGACAGCGGGTGGACTATAATGATGTGATGACACATATATGATGGTTACATAATCACAATTATATAATGCTATCATTGGGGAGTAAACACATTTCTAAATAATAATCATTAGTGGATCTTGCAGTACCTGGAGACAGCAAAAGAGAAGAGAAAGAACTGGAGACAATCACAAAATATAAAAAGACCTGCAAATAGAAGAAGAACGACTGTGGCAAAAGGAAGCAAAAGTAGTACCAATAACAAGAGGTGCCTTAGGGGCAATCCCAAAACATCTGCAATATCACTTGAACATCATCAGCATTGACAAAATCACCATCAATAATGGCAAAAGACAGCTTTATTCAGAACAGTGTACATCCTGCCACTGTACCTTTAACACCATGGAACAACATCTGCCTATCCCAGGTCCTTGGGAAGGACTCAATAGGTGTATAAGAATGTTTAATCCAGTCTGACTTTAGTCTGACTGTGTGACCAATTGTAATGTTTTTATTCTGTCTTTTTATATATAAAGCAGCAAACTTACCTATTATTCCAACCTCCCACTTTTCTCACCCAATCCACCCTGGAAGATGGACTGAGAGTAAGTGACCCAAAGGCACCCAGCCAGCTTTCATGCCTAAAACAGGCCTAGAACTAGAACTCACATTCTCCTGGTTTCTAGGCAAGCACTTTCTCCTTCTATCCAGCCCCTGAGCTTAACTCCTATTCCGTAATGCTGTTTTAGCTATGAAGGACCTGGAATCCTGGCTCCTCTTCAAAATGGGTTTTTCAAATGGGTAACCAGGGTAAAGTCTGAAAATTAACTAATCAATCCCAGTTTAACACAAGCAGTAGAAAGTTGAAAGCAGTTGAAAGACTAGAGCCTCATGCTCGATGTGGTAAAGTAAATTCCCTTCCAAAAGCAACTGCTTTTGTGGAAGACCCCATACCTCACCCTCATGTTCACTCCATGGTAGAATACAATCTGATATGGATGCGTATAGTACATATAGCCAATATGACAGTTTCTCCTACCTATCTGGATGATCGAAGTTTAATGTATTTTGGGATTTGACAGAGATTTCTCAAGCTCCAGCACTTTAGCAATACATGTCCAGCAATTGCAATTTATCTCCACAAACATGCAACATTGCTAGATAGGAACCAACAAGTAAGGAAACATCTGGTGAAAATTAAGTGTTACTTGAAGTTTCATAGGTGACCTCATCTCTTATACACCAAATCCTTCTTTCATGCATTCTGGTTCTAAGAACACTCATGCACTATTTGCTTCTTGGCTGAACAACTTTAGGTGACTGTTACGTTGCAGATAAGAGAAATAAAAGCTGATTCATGATTTCATGATTGTTAGATCAGTAAATCAACACATGTTTTGGAGAGGGGAAAATGTATAAAGTGCCTGATCTTAGAAGCCCCACCCCAGCACATATTCTGCATGATTATGGCACTTTCCCTACAATTAGTGGTGTATGGCCAGGGAAAATTCTCCAGCCACTGCTCTAACAATATTTCGAGGAGTAGCTGTACAGAGAGTATCACACCAACACCTCATTCCAGATGTGTTTTAAGTGCATGCTGAGAGGACAGCAACATTTATGCTGCCATTATCTCCTTTGAGCTCTGAGCCAAGAGGAAAGCATAATAAAGCATCTATGTAGATAAGCTTATAGTCTTAACCCACCAATTTGATCTGATTGCCTGTCAAATGCCAACATTAAAATGGGCCACAGTTATTTTGGCTTTTGCCCTGATGAAGAATCTCAGTGGCACAGGAGAAGGGCTGTTTGCCACTTACAGCCCACGTCAGGGACCTGTGAATGTGCTCAGGTGTATGTGTCTAAATGCACATTGACACACATCTGTTGAGGGCTGAAATATTTGCTCAGTTCAGTCCTAAAAGGTAAATGACATTGTCTCTGCTTCAACAGTCTAGCCTGAACAGGCCAGGATTTTTTATTGTGATGTATAACAGTACAGTATTTCCAGGAAATACAATTTTAGTGACAAACCACTATTCTTTTGGAAAATAACTGTTAAAAAATAAATATGCAGAAGCTGACAGTTTTTATTTGGAAAACGTCTCATGTATATCAAATATTTAGACACATTATTTACAACAAAGCAAATCTTTCAGCCCACTGTTGCTTAATTTTTTGTTCATAATTATCCGTGTTTCTTAAATGTGGGGTCTGTTAAAAGTTAAAGAGGAAAACAGACAGACATAGTGTGGAAATGTGTAACCAACTTGCACTAATTAGTTTTAAAATTAAGGTGTATAGCCAAATGCATCAGGTAGTCTGTCAGAGCACCCCTGGCTTGTAACCAGTGTTGGCTACAGACAGGTTCCTTGGTTACAAGGATAGTGCGCAGGACAGAAGTGTCTGTACCAGAGAAGCAGCAGTAAAGCACAAGCACAGACTGCAGAGAGTTGCAAAAACCTCTTTACTCAAAACAGTCACAGTCCAGAAACAAAGTCA
>JANHFO010000523.1:0-10600 GCA_032468095.1 Pareas carinatus
ACACTATTATGCACTCAGAGGAACAGACATAACAATTCTCTTATTACAAAATGTTTCTCATTATTAAAGATCTACCAAGACACAAATCTGATGAAAATTATTTTTAATGGGAATTAATGAAGTATTTTGTTAGGAAGCTATATCAGTGCTGGTGTGCATTACATGATGGAACAGAGCAATTAGCTTTCTTTCTTTAATGTGCTCAAAATAGAAAGCACCCAGCTCACCAGGCTAAGTATGGGAGAAAGTATATTTATTAGGACACCTGGACAAGTTGTAAAATAGGGAATGTGATGGAGTTGGATGGAAGTTTCCACTCCGGTCGGATTCCAGCCGACTCCACTCCGTCCCTCACAGGCGGGAAAATAATAAAAGCTGATTGGCTGGGGAAGAATTGAGAAATCTGGTTTAGAATTAAAAAGAAAACTCAAAGTTTTTTAAGTTCTGAACATTTTGCTACCATAGATTTGCTGTACTTTCAGATCAATAGGCAAGTCTTTGGAAGAGCCCTTAATTAGATTAGCTTGTGCAAAATAGATTTTCAGTTGCATGAAGGTTTGCTGGGTTAAAAGTGGTTGTTTTTTTTCTTTTTTTAAATGAACAGATACAATCCATAGATTCTGTGAGATTGAAGTAAAGAAACATGTAATCCTTCAATTTATCTAGTGGAACCTTCTAACGAATGACGGCGAATATGCGGGTCTCAGTATAATGTTGCAAGATCCAATCTGGGTCGGTCTCTGGGCCCAGAGGTTTTGTCTTCCGAGCTTTTGAACTTGTGCTGGAGACTATCTTTAGGTAACTTCTCTCTAGCAAAGGGTGTGCTGTTTTGTGTGTGTTATATTAAGTGGAAGTTCAACTGGAATAATACTCAGTTATGGAGGATATGTAGGTTCTAAAAATATATATAGCATCTGCAGCTGGCAAATAGCAGTCCACCAAGTTTTGGATCTACCTTTGTGTGATTAAATGTTTTGTTCAAAGCTGGGCCAATCAAGGATTTAAAAAAACAGAATCCACTCAAATGTCAAAGCACTGGAGCAGCTTTTAAAATCTCAAGAGCCTGAGGGTGGAGGCTCATTCTCCGAGCTTGTGGGTTGATTTCCGAACGTTTTGTTACCAGACTACGTAACATCTCTACCAGATTTCTAGGGGATGTCAGTGTTGGTGTTCTGTTTATAAGGGCTTGGTGTGGTCAGTAGGTGTTGTGATGGGTGGGTCACTTTGGGGGAGCTTCTAGTGATGGGTCTTGTGAAGGTTCAAAAGTAGGTCACATATGGAAATAGACTTGTGATGGTTCTTGTGATAAGGGGTGACTCGCATATGGAGTTGCTCACAAAACCCATCACTAGACCCTCCCGTAAGATGACCAGCCCATCACAACACCTACTAGCCACAACATTCAGGTAAACATTTCTTTCGTGAGGGCAATGAGGTGTCCCAGGATTCCCATTTTTCTAACCACATTATGCAGCTTTATATGATTGACAAAATCAAAGACTTTTCTATAATTAATTTAGCACATAATGACTTCTTTTCCATGTTTTTTGTCTTCCTCAATTATCCCATGTGAATAAGAAATAAAGTCTCATGTTCCTCTGCTTTTGTTTAAGCCAGCTTGAAAAACATACATACACTCACACATTCCAGGAACAAACTCTGAGGATCTTTTAAAATCTACTGTATAGCATATTTGATGGCAACACATTTAATCTGGCTTTTGAAAAGGCTGTTCTGTATCTAATTAAATGTAAACATATGGAACTAAAAAGTAGATTTGCAATTTATTCCAAGAGTCACAAGTAAACACAAGTTTAGCCTTTGCCATTCTGTACTCAGTTATTTCTCAATCTTTTTATAATACAATAAAATACTGATGTCATTACCTCAAAAAACAAATAATCAGGGTCAATGCCAATCTGATTAATCTTTTGGGCCACCTGTTTAAACCATGTATCCGTATGTATTTCACACAGCAATCCTTCCTTGTTTTCAAATATATATATTTGTGACCAAAACCTAATAATACTTAACCAAGTGTTTGTTTAAAGGATATAGTTGTATAGTTTCCTGGGAAACAACAGGATTTGGAACTTAACTTGAAACTTTTAAAGGATATATTAAAACATCTGCAATTGGGTTATGCTATTCCTGACAACTGTGATTCAAATTGGAGCTACATATAAAATATGCGGTTCAATTTTTGTATTAAAAATGTGTATTGCTGCAGGGACAAATATTTCCTCTTTTGAATAAAAATACCATGGCGGGCTTATCACTGTCCACCATGCTGAATTCTGGACCAGCTAAAGCATCTGGATAGTCTTAAGTGCAGCCATATGTAAAGCACATTTCAGTAGTTTAGCTGAGCGAGGTGATTAGAACATGAATAGCTGTCGGAAGGGCCTCCGATCTAGGAAAGGTGCAACAGATGAAGCTGAGGGAAAACCTTCCCAGGCTCAGCTGTCTCCTGCTCTTTGAACAAGAGCCATGAGTCCAGGAAGACCACCAAATTGTGCACCATTGTTGAATGAGGAAGTACAACTCCATCCAAGATCAAACTTGGAATATCCTCAGATTTGGGTGGTCCACTCACAGCTACTCAGCCTAAGACTGAGTTGGAGATTGCTCCTCTCCATCCTAACCTACACAGCCTCCACACACTGGGTTGACCAGGGGTTGAAAGATATAACTGAGTTTCATCAGTATATAGCAGGGATATCAAGCACAATATAATTGAGGGCCGCTGGTGTCACTGCTGCAGGCCATCCCCCCACAGACACCCCCCCCATGGTCACTGTCCCCCTGCAGACCCCCTGCTGTCATTTCTCTTTGGACCCCCCCACAGCTGCTGCTCCTCCCACAGACCTCTGTGGTTGCCAACACCTTGAAGGAGTGCCCCCCCTGCCTCCAGCGTGACCCCACAGGCCAAATCCAAGGAGGCCCTAGGCCAGATTGGGCTCGCAGGCCTTGGGTTTGACACCCCTGGTATATAGTATTGATGATACTAAGTCCCAAAGTGGCAGATGAGCTCACCCAGCAGTTTCATGTAGATGTTGGAAAGGAGGAAAGAGACAATAGAACTTACGACATCCAAGTGAGGGACTAGGAGATGATCACTCCAACAACACCTACTGAACCAGCCCCCGAGAAAGGAAGAAAGCCAAAGTAAAATGGTTCCCCCAATCTGCAACTCACAGATCCAGCTCAGAGGGATACTATGGTTAATGATTCTGAAAGCCATCAAGAGATCAAAGAGCACAAGAATGGATGCACCAGGAAGGATGTCTGAGGTGACAGCAAAGAGAGAGCCCTGTCCACTTTCTCGGAAGTCACTGTTTTCAAATTCATCCCAAATCACAGCACCAGCCTGCTCTGCCCAGTCAGAATCCAAGACAGAGCAAATCTGATTCACCAGATTGCCTGAATAATCTTCACAATGGTCCAGCAGATGTTCTGGTACCCCTCCTCCAACCAATGGGAAATAGGTCACTCTAAATAGGGCGACTTAACAGCTATCAGTAAAAACAGTAAGAGCAGAGACACATGATGGACATTTGTCACTCATTTCTATGAAGTAATTCCTAAAATAAGCTGTTATTTATGTCCAGTCAGATTCCCATTGATTCTTCGTAAAACAATGTTTCAGGTATCTGGGGGGGAATTCATCTCCATTGCTGCTTGTTAAACTTCTACTTTCAAAAGTATTGGTTTGCAGTGACGTTGTCAGGACAAAATGTGGTTAAATAAAATGCTCAGATAAAACGTAACAACTATTTTGCTGAGCAATATGAAGTTTGGGCTCAATTGTGGTTGTAAGACAGGGACTTAGCTGTACATATCTTGTTTTTTTTTTTAAAGGCTGTTGCTTTAATCTTTTTCCTAGCCCATGCAAAAGATTGGTTAGGTTGTCCTCAGTGGCACCAATATGAAAGTACATTTTCTCCTTTAAAGCCAACAGCATTTAATGGCAGCCTCAAGGAGTATAAACATTGGAATATTACTAATTATATTAAGGCAAATCCTAGTGAACAATTGCGGGTTAGGTCAGGGCTATTTTTGTAATTCACTTTTTTTCTGTTGGTTTAAAGTTGATGTTGTTTTTCGTATATTGTAAATCGCTTTGTGTCTTTTGAGATGGGACAACATCAAACTGGCTGAATAAATCAATGTCTAAGGTGTGATGTCCCTCACTTTAGAGGGCAATCTTCTCTTTGGACAGATGTTACAAAAGACAGGGTGCATTTGAAGAGCAGAGTTGGAAGAAAAGACAGCTATTTGTCCCCAGTAAGTTAACCAGAGAGAAAAAAATCATCTTCCCTATTTCAGTAAGATCTATTCATTTATGTATTATGTAATTACATTTATTTAGTAAGATGTATTTATATTTCAATTCTATTCATATTGTTTAAATTTGCATATATGTAAGTTAATCTTTGCAAGTATTACTCAAGTCTCTGCTATTTTATTTCAGCTAGCCTTTGGGTTCTATTTATTAAACTGCATTTTGTATGCCTATGTTTTCTTTTCCCGTGCTGAATACACATAGCAACATCTGATAAAAAACTGATAGCTTTTTTTAAAATGGAAGTTTTTATCCGTGTTATACTGTCTTGTAATCTACTTTTGCCCAGCAAAAATGATTTACTTTGTGAATGTGAAAGAAACCAGTGCTTTGCTTTTGTTGGCATTCAGTTATTAAATAATTTTATACGTACAGAACATTGCACAACATTAAATCACTATTTTATTGTCAGCTTGTCAAAACTATAACATCAAATTCCATGCAGAAGGCTTGGCTATATATATATATCACAATGTAAGTTGCCATATCTTTTTGTCTGAAAGGCAGATCATCTGATAAATACAGCCTTGATCCTTATTTCTTTATTATAGGTGATAGTTCAATATCTACTGAAGATGGCCACAATTTGCTCATTATCTTTCGGTTTGTAGCTGCCAACACCTGCCAACATAAAAAAAATGATGTTGAAAAGTAGATTATACTTCCTGCATTAGATATATTATAAGCCTTAATATCTGTAGATGTTTGAAAACTAGTTTTATATTAGTTACTAGTTATGTATTAGATTAGATGCAGATACACAGCTGCCTTGCATAGATGGCCACAGCCAGTCATGATGATAAAGAATGATGAAAAATAATACGCATACAGCAATATCACAATACAGTTGTTTGAAAGAGTAGAAAACAAGAACTACATTCACACTTATAGGTGCACCAAAGCATCTTTTTAAAATCAAATCCAAAGCACTACATGCTCCTATTCACTACACCAGGCATGTCCAACACACACGGCCCATGAGTCACATGTGACCTTGGACAGTTAGTAATGCAACCCCACGGGATAATAAAAATATATAAAAATAAAGGAAGTTTGTTATTTATATACATTAACTATATTATATACTTTGTGTGTTGTTCAAGACAATACCTCTTCATTCAATGAAGCCCAGGCAAGCCAAAAGATTGGACAACTATGTTCTATACTTTAATATATATGTGTCAGATTTATACATATCAATAACTGAACATCACTGGATAATGTTAGGCAAGCATTCATTAGAAGACCAGTTAGTCTTCTCAATCTTCAGGGTTCTCTCCCTCTGTTGCCACTCAATCTTCACTTTGCTATTGTATTCCTCAACCTCTTCTTTGACTTGATCCTTTGCTCAGTCTTCTGGGCCAACACTTCAGCCCTTTGACTGATGCCCTTGCTAATCACAACTGTCTTCCTAGTGCTGTGTGCTGAACTGATTAACAACCTTGATTCTTCTTTGCTTGCATATCAGGATGCATATTACCTTTGCTAAATAGGTAAAATCTATATATTGTGTTTCCTCTGTATACCTTGCCCTTTGGGAATTGTGTATTTGAATAGGCTCTGACTTATTTGCAGCATTTGGGAAATCTTGTCTGGCGTCAAAAACTAAGCAGGGTCACAGCTGATCAGCCTCTGGATGGGATATTTCTGAGTCATGCTAGCGCTGTAGGGTACACTGGGAAGTTGAAAGCTTATTCCCGGAGAAGGCAATAACACATAATTTCAGTGTTGCACTAAGAAAACTACCTGGCTGTATGTACGAAATCATGCGAAGTTGAGCTCGACTTGAAGACTTTGCCATCTGAACAGGCATCAACCTATTATTTTGGTCTTACTGATTATTACTATCCTATAGCTACATATTCGTTAACAAGTTAATAATAATAAATATGGGAGATAAAGGCTGAAACTATCTGGAGAACTATGTTATTTCTTTCGGGTATCAGCACTTTCCCTCGTCCCAAGAAAATATACCTTGTTGAAGGGGTGTTTTGTCGCTGAGAAACTGCCAGTAGGTCTTTTCATCAGTGCTGCCTTGGCGGCCATTGATAGAGGTGACCATGGGGCCCCAAGACGTCTTCTTTGTTTGAAAGCTGCAGGATGCCAAATCCATTAAAAATGTAGCAAGAAGGAAGGATGAATAAGAAAATGGTGAATTATGTCATAATAATTTAAGGAGTATTTAATATACACACAAGAAAAATCAAAAGAAACAGAAAAGATCAGGAATGTTTCAGGTGAAAATAGTTCATAGAAATCAAGTATTCAAATTTATCCAGCCTCCACCCCAAAGACAGTTTAAAATACAATATGGTTAAGGTTTGAGATTTCTTGAACTGAAAATCAAAAAAGTTTGCATAGTTCACACCCTGGGCTGAATGCCCTCCCTAAGGCCAGAGACAGAATCTATAATGAATCTTCCAGGATTCTATTTACCTGAATTCTCTTGCGTTAAGTTGTTGAGCTGTTTCCAAGACAGCAAGCAGCACAGAACCTTTTGGCACTTCCACAGTTATGGAATAGTTGAAATGAGGTCCTATTAGCATATTGGTTATCCTATAATGCACTTTTACTGCAAAGAAAGAGAGAAGGCAGGCTAATGTCAATTCTGGGCTTTTTACAGCTGAGATGAGGGTCAGCCAATGACATGAGCTGAGGCTTGGAAGTAAAAAAAAAATGGCATCCATTTGAAGAGGCTTCAAATGTTACTATTGATACTGCATTTGATTTTCAGCATTATGGATGATCCATTCAGTAGAAGTTGCAGATCCATAACACTTAAGTTAAAAATGGATCATTCCATAGCAGACAATCACAACACTTTTCCTTTTTTGGGGTGGGTGGGTGAGGAATTCCAGAATTAAGTGAAAGTTAGAATCAAGCTGTGTGAAAAATTTCCAAGCTTTGACAGCATAACTTTGAGGAGGATTATGATTGTTCTCAATATTATTAGACACTCAATGACATGACTGTGTTTCTCTATTTTCACCTCCACCCTTCATCATTTCCATTCTCCCAGAATAATTCCTGTATTCAATAATAGCAAAACTGTATTTTTTGCAGTTGTGGAAATATGGTATGGGGCAGAAACGAATCTACAAAGCAGCCCTCATTAAGCTGTGCCTCTATCTAATTAGTCAAATTTGCTGGGGTTTTTTCTCCTTCGGAGAACAAGGAAGGTGCCAGAGGAGTATCTACCCACTGAAGAAGTTGCCTTACTGTTTTCAGAGGTGCAGTTGAGACTGCTCACATCCAAGTACGTTTTGCCCACCAGAGAAGGCAGGATCTGTGAGGCAGCACCAGAAGTGCTGAAGGCCCCCGTGGTGATCTCACGCAACACTTCATTGAGGGTCTTTTGGCAGTCCCATTCATCAGCAGAGTAGAACTCGGAAGTAACATTCAGAGCCTGGAAATCAGTGGGCGAGGTCCTCAGTCAAACTCAGAGGTAAAGACCAGATTCCTGGGTTCTCTTCCCTCTCAAATAAAAGTTCATAAAATGTACCTGCATTGCAAGGCCAGTGCTGTAGATATTCCCGAGGAGGCCAGTAGTCTGCTGTTCATTAAGGATATCCTTTGTGATCAGGGCCAAGGCGTCATGTATAGTTTCTTCAAGTTTGCTCTGCTGAGGTTGGATCCTTCCTTCATACACACAGAACAGTGCCAGACTTGCTACAGCACCAGTATCTGTGAATTACATCACCCAAGGGATCGAACAGTGAGAAGAAAACAAGAAGTATTTGCCACTCAAGAAGGAGTCTTGGATCTCTTTTGTATAAATGCTGGACAACAGCAGAGACCAGAGACAAGCAGGCCAAATTGGAAACGGCTGTTTATTACAAGTTGTCATTGTGGATGGTGTAATGCAGCAACCAGCCCCCTTCCAACCTTTTTGGCACCAAGGACTAATTTCGTGGAAGACCTTTTCCATGGGCACGGGGGTGGGTGGGAAATGGTTTCCGTTTGGCTCACTCACCCACTGCTCACCAACTGCCCTGCAGCCCGGCTCCTAACAAGCCATGGACTGGTACCGGTCTGTCACCTGGGGTTTGGGGGCCCCTGGCGTAATGGATAATGGATTCCAAGCTTATCAATTACTTGCTCATCATGAAGTCCCCCAGTGTCCCACTCATCATCTCTCGGTCCAGCCTGTTTGGCAGGATCATTACAGGGTGACATTAAAAGAGCTGTCCTGAGGTCCTTGGAAGCTAAGAATAAAAGGGTCATTTAAAATCATATTCAAAAATCACATATGTGTCTCTGTGAAGCATTAACTTACCTACAGAGAAATGACCATCCAATTGGAAACAATTAGCCAGGGCTGCCTTGGCCAAGGCAATGGCAGCCGTTTCAACTTCTGGACTTTTTTCTACACACAGAGCCAAAGTATCTAGAGCCAATTGGTAGTAGGTTGTCTTGGGAGTCCCAGCAGTATCTGAAAAGTAGACATGTTTATCAGTTACTTCCCGTGTGGTCACAGAAGACGTCATCTACCCTCAGCCATTACTGTTTGAAGGTTGAGTTCAAACAGCAGAAATGAAAAGGTATTTCCCAAAAGTACGATTGGAGAAGGAGAGATCTGAAATCACAAACCAACTGGACTTCTGTAGGATCCCCAGAGGATTTATAACCATAGTGATGGAGGATTCTAAACCATGAAAAATAACCTTTTATCAACTAACATTTTCCAGATCTATAGAAATCAATTCAAGAATTTCCCAGCTGGCATCAAAATTGAAGTCTGCATATCTATAAGATCTCCGTATAGCTGCTGTATTGAGAATGATTGGGTTTGTAACTGCAGATTTCTCCATATAATTTGGAAGGCAAGATAGGTTCAAATGATGGGGAAATGATGAGAAGGAGCACAAAATGAAGTCCCTTTCTCCTGCTGCATGTGAGTTTATAATGCTGTAAGGGGAATATCTCAAACGGACTATAAACCTTTCCTAGGCATAATTTTTAACACTAGCTACCCCACAGTATTGACTTTTGTGGAAAGTGTCTATGAGATATATTGTTGGAAACTCAGGATGCAAAGATACAGATATCAAATTGCTAAACTTGATTTTGTACTTTATGAGTTCTATTCTCTCTAGTGCAGAACATCGTTTCAGCCTGAATTAAGACAAATCTTCCCCACAGATACATTTGTGCAGCATCACCTTTCAGAGATCTTTGCTGTTTTCAGTAGGTTTTCTGTACAGTGTTGATTGACTAGGATGTATGATGTGCTACATGGGGATGTTTAGCTGTGATGTCTGGTCTTTGGGCTTTAATTTGTTTATTACAGTTGATACTGTTTTATTTTTGAGTGGTGAGCTGCCCAGAATTTGGTTCACGATGTGTGGCTAGATAACTGTTATAAATAAATACATACATACATATTACAAAGCCATGATCTATGATCATCACTACTCTATATCAATTTTTGCAGCTGTTATAAAAGGGCATTTTTTTCAGAAAGATTATTTCTGCAGAATAAATGTGTGTGAAGATCAGAATGAATAGAAATTGTGAGATATTGTATGGAGAGAACTGGATTCAGTTGTCTGATTAAAATGCGCCCTAACTAGAAGTTTGAAAATGTTTGTAAACAATTAAACTTGCATTAGTCCTTCATAAGCAGAAGAGAATGTGTTACTCATAAGTGGGACAAAGAACAGGTAACTGCCAGCCTGACTAAGAGTAATTATAGTATTGATTATTTGTATACTGAGAAAGACAGATGAATACTAGTTTTGTGTTGATCCTGGAAACACTTGGAGTTATCTGAACTGCATAAACAACATTCCTAAAATAGATGGGGATTTCAATTCAACCGCATACCACCCTTGCAAGGCGGGTAGAGGAAAAGCACAGAGAATCAAGAATCCATACATTAATCATCCATTTTTCTATCTTTCTATCAGAGTGAAAGGCAGGAATCTAATGCGCATTTGTCTCCTTACGGATATGCTTGATCTCTTCCTTGGTTTTCTCCTCAAGGACTTGGACCAGGTTGACATGTTTTTCTGGTGTGCTGACATCAGCAGGATTCTGGCAGGAGGATCGAAGAGCTAGGATATACAGGGCCACCTTGCCAGAGGTCATCTCTGCAGGAAGGGATGAGGGAGGACAAAGAGTGAGTAAGCAATGCTTGAAAACAATAAAGTGCCCTTTCCCATCCTGGCTGGAAGTCAGGGGTGGGGGTGTGGCGATTGTAATCAAGGAGGAGTTGAAGCCAAGGGAGACCACTGTTCCTCAGGTAGCCGGTTG
>JANHFO010000525.1:12514-26833 GCA_032468095.1 Pareas carinatus
TAAAATCTCATCCACAAAGCTTCTTCTGCTCTGAACTGAAGCATGAACGGAACTTTAAAGAAACGAAGAAGGATGAGAAGTGAAATATTTTCAAAGAAGTGGAAAATAACCAAGGCAGCCCAGGGGCCTTTTGGAAAAGCACCTCTGGGATATTCCAAAGTGGTCCTTTTCAACCAAAAAAAAACACAGTGACTTGTGCCGGCTCCCTACTTATCATGGGCTTTTCACCTGTACCTGGGCGTTCAGTCGGCTTGTCAGCAGCCAGTTACACCCATCAGTTTCTCAAACGTCTCAAAGGACAGAAATAACCACCCAGTTCCCTAAGTGCCTATTATGGAACTTTGAAAATGCCTCTGTAGGGAAGCTGAAATTAGCCCAAAGTGCTGCTACCCTTCTTCTTAAAAAAAAATTACAAAAGCATTCCCAAAGTTATTTTTAATAAAATAAATCATTGGTAAATGGGAAGTAAATGGTTGTCTTTAGTCCTATAGCTCTTTGCACAGCAGGAGAACCAAGATCATGGCTGCGCTGGAGTCCAGAAGAGATTGGCAGGAAGGATGGAGGAAAGTGGGGATCTGAAAACTGACATTTTCTTCCACATGGAACTGGAATTGGCTGAGGCTGTCTAAGGAAGTGGGGGGTGGGTGGGAGCAGTACAGGTCACCAAATGTTCCTGCCGCACAACTATGCTCCATTTTCAAGGAATGATGCTTATTGTGCTATCGCCATTAGGCTTATTAAGAAATTCATTTTAGGAGCTTTTCCTTGGATCAATACTCTTCAAGGCTGGCTTCGCCTAATGTGCCAAGCTCTGATTAGCAAAAGACAACATTTGTGTTCCTGCAACGGGCAATGCTCAAATCATGGTGCAGTCGAATGTGATTGTCTGATTCAAGCAACTTGCTAGGACAATGCCAAGATACTGGAAAGACCTGCTGAGTAGACCAGATTAGGAAATTAATCCCACCGGAATGCTAAATCTCCTTTCATTGAGATGGGCTACAATGCAGTCACTTTTTAATGGCAATGTTTAATAAAGCCATTCTTTTTTTAAAAAAATTAAAAAAAGGAAAAGGAATTTCAAGAGCTCGTTCATCCTACTTCTCTGCCCACTAATTTGGTGGAGAGTTTTAAAAACAATTGGTATTCAACTCTGCTTTGGATCCTACAGGTCTTTTTTTCATTTCTAATCACCAGAATAGCTTTCAGTCAATTTGTAAAGGGTAAAAGGGACAAAAGAATTGTGCAATCTGGTAGCAGCCTCAGGAGTCACCAATGGCTTTTTTTTTGACATATGGGGGATTGTTTTTCTACATTGCTAAAAGGAAGAAAGTATAAGAACCTCCCCTCCCATCCCTAAAATACTGCATATGGGTGACAAATCATATTAGATCATTCAAACTAAGGCTTAGTTTAGCCACTTTTCCTATCTTAAAAGAATTCTTGGGACAACTGATTTGAAAAGATCTGGAATATGATAGGTCACAAGTTATGGATGGTCCTTCTGTATCTCCGCTCTCCTATTGAGACTAGACAGGTACCTTTGAAACTTATGAGTCACGTGGTGGATCTTTATGATTTGTAAGTGGATCATGAAATCAACTGCACCCTTTGCAAGATTCATCTCCAAAGATATCAGTGTACCCGTCTATTCTTCCTGTAGCCATGATCAAGAAATTGTTGTTGTTCAGTCACTAAGTCGTGTCTGACTCTTTGCGACCCCATGGACCTTAGCCCGCCAGGCCTCTCTGTCCCTCACAGCCTCCCGCAGTCTGCCCAAATTCATGCCTGTTGCATCGGTGACACCATCCAGCTGTCTGATTCTTGGCCGCCCGTTTCTTCTCCTTTGGCCTCCCGTCTTTCCTAGCATCACAGCCTTTTCTAAGGAGTCCTCTCTTCTCATTCGGTGGCCAAAATATCTGAGTCTCAGCTTCCTCGTTTGTCCTTCTAACAAGCATTCAGGGTAGATTTCATCCAGGACTGACTGATTGGATCGCCTTGTAGTCCAAGGGACTCTCAAGAGTACCACAATTCAAAAGCATCGATACTTCGATGTTCAGCCTTCCTTATAGCCCAACTCTCACAGCCCGTACATGGCATCTGGGAAAACCATGGCTTTTGTTTCCTTAGCACTGTGCTTAAAGTGGGATGTGAATGAAATTAATTCATGAAGTATTTTGGAAAAGCACCTTTGGGACCACTATGACTTGGATGATGGAGAATTTCCATAGATATTTTCTCAATAGAAACAGAAATTATCATGACTCAGTTTGGGAGATTCTTGTGTCCGCTGTAAGTTCAAGGTGGATTTCAATGTTTCTTCGCTCTGGCTAGACAGCCCCTACTTGGTTCCCCATGTTTCCATTCGCTCAGGAAAGGCATGGCCATAAAATTTCTTCCATCCCTTTTTCTCAGATCAGAAAGTGTAGGCAGCCTGGGAGGGTTCATTCCAACACAAAGAAAGGAAGGAAGAAAACAAATTATCTCCCCTGTTTCAGCCAACTCAAAGGTCCATTAAAGAACTTCTAAAACATCCTGAGGACCATGGAGGAAAAACAACAACAGCCAGCGGCTTTTGAAGGGGAATAAAATTCTTAGAAAATTGGAAGGCGGTATTAACTGTGCCTAAAGTTGCATTTATGTGAAATCCCAGCTAGTGCTAATGATTTGTATTTCATGCTTAAATTTGGCTTTGCAACACTTCCAGAAATAAGTACCTTGGGTTAACTTGTGCTAAAAGTGTTTCTTTTTTGAAAAGACAAGTGGATTTTCTTGTTTTTTTTCTTTGAAAACGTTTCACTTCTCATCCAAGAAGCTTCTTCGGTTCTGAAATGAAGACGCTTCTTGGATGAGAACTGAAATGCTTTCAAAGAAAGCACCAAGAAAATCCAGTTGCCTTTTGGGAAAACCAGGAAAACCTGGATGATGGAGAAAACTCCATAGACAATTGGGTTAACTTCTTAAGCAAATATTTTAAAACAACAGCTCATCAAACTGGAAGTCCAGTCACTGGTCATTTTTCAACCCTGTCCCCTCCCCCAGTTTTCCTGGAAGGATGTTGATATTTTGCTACCGTGTTTGCCACCCGAAAATAAGACCTAACTGGAAAAATAAGCCCTAGGACAATTTTTCAGGATGCTCATAATATAAACCCTATCCAAAAACTAAGCCTCAGTTAAAATCGTCAGCCAGATGGATGCATTTAGTACCATATTTCCCCCAAAATAAGCCCTAATGCCTCTTTTGGAGCAAAAATTGATATAAAGACCCAGTCTTATTTTGGGGAAAATGTAGTAATATCCTGCTTGGGCTTCTATTCAAACAACATATATCTAAAAGGTGCCGGGAGATGCTGCCATTTCCTGACGCTGCAGGATATCATTTACTTGTCTTAACAGGATGTCCTCTTATTCTTGTTTTTAACCAAAGCTCAAGCAAGCAAGGTACAAGTATGTATAAGGCCCTATGAACAGATGATAGGCACCGCCAACACTTGGGTGACTGCTGAAGACAGGAAAGGTTCTTGGTCAATTGCGGGAGTTCGGTTAGGATGCTCTTCCTGCCCACATGCCTTGATTACAGAATAGCCAGTGAAATCATTTTAATGAGCCCTGACTGCTGCTGTGAGCAGCCAGTAACTATTGTAACTTCTTTCCAAGGTAGCATTCTCTCTCTCTCTCTCTCTCTCTCTCTCTCTCTGTGTGTGTGTGTGTGTGTGTGTGTGTGTGTGTGTGTCTGTCTGTCTGTCTGTCACAGGACTTTTGTTTGAGGATGGGGAGGTGACTGGACGAGAGTGGGGAAAATGGCAATTCCTTTGGGAATTTCAGGTTCATTTGCATCAAGGATTTGGAGGAAGAAACAGCACAGAGAAGCTCCGGAGACCCACCATCTCTCTTTAGTGAAACGATCTGTGCCCCCGTGCTTCCAACTCCGTGTTCCAATTTCCATTCGCTAGGCTCAAACACTTATCTGGGAACCTCAGGCGACACCAGGGCCCTATCAACCCCAGCCCTTGCTTCAGGCATAGGTCAGCGGAGGGTCGGTGAGGCACACGGGGTACGTTTTCAGTGGGATAGTGGTGTGTAACTCATCACTTACTAAGACTGGCATTTAGGTGCAGACCCTCAGTGGGAGCACCAAGAGTGCGTCCCTGCCCAGTATCCTGCGATACAAATCTCCTGCTGTCTGCTTTACAGCCTGAGAAGTTAGGGAGGTTCCCTTCTGAGTGCAGGAGATGACCAGGCTGAGACCGAGGGAGGAGTCAAACGAGTCATCAGTTTGGAGTCCCTTCATGTCCACTAGAGATCTAAGTTACTTGAATTCCATTGACTCTAATCCACCGCAAATTTGCTTTGACCGTTAGTAGTTCAGATTCTTGTAGACAGCATTGTTGGTGTTGTTGTGTCTGGCTCTTTGCTACCCATGGACCATAGCCTGCTAGGCTTCTCTGTCCCTCACAATCTCCCACAGTCTGCCCAACCTCATGCCTACTGCATCAATGACACCATCAAGCCATCTGATTCTCTGCCATTCCTTTCTCCTTTGGCCTCCTGTCTTTCCCAGCATCACAGCCTTTTCTAAGGAGTCCTCTCTTCTCATTAGGTGGCCAAAATATCCGAGTCTCAGCTTCATCATTTGTTCTTCTAGTAGGCAGCATTACCGTGCAGTAAACCTACATTCATTTGTACTATCTGGACTCCTGATTCCCCAAATTTGACGCTGCTCTTTGTTCTCTAACCACCTTGCCCAAATAAATAATCCTGGTAATGGATCCTCTCACTCCTTAGTCCTCAACTTACAACTGTAATTTAGCATGGTTATAAACAGCTGTGGTCATTAAGCAGATCACCACATGACTGCACCAGGTTTATGACTGTTTTGAAGCAGTGGTTAAGCAAAGATGGCTCTCTTTAAGCAAATGGTGCAGTTGATATCTGAACCCATTTTCCCTGACAGTTTTCTTTTTTTGCTGGAAATGGGAAGTAAAAGCAGGAAACCAGGGGGGGAAATGCCACGAATCATTCTGTGACTAGGGGATGCTGTGAATGGCCACGAACGTGCCACACTCAGAAAATGTGATCATGTGGCCATGGGAGGAACAGTGTTGCCATTGGAACTGTGGGAAGCACACACCCCCATCCCCAGAGTAAAATATTCTTTATTCCTAATATTAAAAGAGGCAGCATAGAATATTTGCCCCGAAGGAGAGGAGAAAGATTTTGAAAGCAGAAAACAACCCCCTGCTCAGTCTTCCTTCTCCACTACAGGGAGCAGCCTCTTTAAATATGTAGATTTTAATTCTAATTCTAATAAACTGGAATGGGGGAAATGACTCTTTTTACATTCTATAACTTTAAAGAATGGAAGAGGTGTCCTTCGGGGGCACGGCCATGGATTGCTTTATTTTACAAAGGGCTCTGAGACTGTTACTCTGCTTGCCCTCACCATCCTAAGATGGGTCACTGCTATTGTGCTGCAGCGGAGAAACTGAGTTTGAAAAAAAAGGGGGCAGAGATGAATTCCATCTCCCTCACCTAGCTGAGATGGAAAGTGGCAATCTAATAGACTATGTTAGGTTTCCAGCACTGAAGCGGTCTTTGGAATAATCAAAAGAAATTTATTCTCCATCAGACTAATTATGAAGAAGAGTGGGAGAGTCCAGGATAATTTTGAGGTTGAGAAGTTACATAGCAATCAAATCAGCCTCCCCTTGCTCCCCCGTTTCTCTCCAGTATGTGTCAACAGCAGCTTATGTATGCCTTCCGCCTATCCCAATGTGGGGGTTCTTCAAGTATCTATGTTGGCTAGGAATTATTATCTAAGCTGGCTAGGCTTTATGGTCTGGCTCACAAAACATAAAACTGTGTTAAGTACGCAGAACCGTATTGAGAACAAAGTTTCAAATAATCCTTTTGAAATATTGAGGACAATAGTGGCGAATATCTGTAGCTCAGGTGTAGGGCGAGAGTGGAGCTTCTCCAAGCTTGTGGGCTGGTTTCTGGATGCCTCGTTATCAGGATAGGTGACATCTTCAGTGGAATTGAGGGAATGTCCGTGTTGGGGTTCTTCTGATTCCCTCACAAGAACCATCACTAGACTCACATCTGATATGACCCACACCTGACCCCTCACAAGACCCATCACTAGACTCACAACTGATGTGACCCACACCCGATCCCTCACAAGACCCATCACTAGACCCACACCTGATGTGACCCACACCCGACCCCTCACAAGACCCATCACTAGACCCACACCTGATGTGAACCTCCCATTACAAGACCTACTGGCCACATAAAGCCTTTATAAGCAGAAGAACACCAGCACTGACCTTCCCTAAGTAATGCTGAAGATGCTACCTAGCCTGGTAATGAAACATCCAGAAACCAACCCACAAGCTTGGAGAACGAACCTCCACTCTCATATTGAGAACATTATCATTGCCCCAATACTTTGAGCAGCTGGTGCTTATAGAGTCTAGCTAATCTTATGCCAACAATGCTTCAAACATTATTCTGGTTTGAAATGGGACAGGTGAAACCAGAACGGTGCCTATTTAGTGCATTTTAATCTGCTGTGAGAGGTGGACAATGACACCCCTAGCTGCTTAACAAAATTTTCTGAATGGAATTAAAAAGCTCTTATCATTCTTTAGCTATTTTCTTGGCAAAGCAACATGGTCATCGCAGTGAAGGAATATAAAGACTGTACAATTGCTGCTCTTGGTTTTCACTTTATGAACAATCTCGGTACTGGCAGTCCTCAACTTACAACCACAATCGAGCCCCAAATTGATGTTGCTAAGTGAGAACTTTGTGAAGTTGGGTTTGCCCCATTTTACAACTTTTCTCGCCACAATTGTTAAATGAATCCCTGCATTTCTTAGATGACAAGTTCTCAGCATTCCCTTGTTCAAGAATCAAACAATCAATCCACGCCATGGAATAAGTTGTTGTTTTAATAGAATCAGAAGGGCTACAGAAAAACTACTATATCCTCTGAGACGAGGGATGCTAAAACTGATAGATCTTGGGTGTTCATGCACAATTCAGCTGAACGTCATTAAGGTCCTTCCTCCATCACTATGGGGATTATCTTGGTGGCTTCTCTGTGTGTCACGTGGGTAGCCACATTTGATAAATGTTTCTACACAGACATTCTTCTCTGTAGTACCAAGGAGATCAACTCCCCTCCCAACTCCCAACCATGGCAAATTCTCAAAGGATCATGGCCTGCGAAAGTCCCCCAATCAAGAGAAAGAAAACAAATGGTGTCGAATATTTTGTCCAATCACAACCCTCTACCCATCCTGAATTTAAATATGGCAATAAATCTTAAATAACTTGTGTAAAACTTAATATTTTTAAAAATTGTTTCTTAATGAGTTCCTAGATGGGAAGACGATGGTATGTAGAAAATTTCATATTCCTAGCTTCAATAGTTTGGTAGATCTGCTGATGTGTCAGTGAGTGAGTGAGTGAGTGAGTGAGTGAGTCATTTTTGGCTTTTATAGTTTTAGATTGTAGGACTGCTTTTGTAGAAAATTAGAAGAATGATGAGATGATTAAGGATGAAAAAATAATTAGAAAAATCTTTGATTGTGCAGAAATAAATAGGCTTATATTATTACTGAAAGATAAGGAAGATACATTATACTTCAAGACATGGAATTATTTTTATGAATGGTTAGATGAGAGATGGAAGTAGTAGGTGTAAGATGGCACTAGTTTATATGATAGATATTTTGGATAGAAATTAGTTCGAAGTGTATTTCCAGGTGACTGTTCTTTTACCATTTTTTTTGAATTATGTGTGTTTTTATTACATTGTATGTTTTTTGTATGTTTGTGTTTTTTAAGTTGAAAAAAAATTAAAAATCTTTTTTAAAAAATAATAATTTGCTTGCTTGTCCTTTTGTTCGACATTTGGAAAGTCCTTGGTGCAACCTGAGAGTGCTTCTGTAAGAGATGGGGCTTAATTTGCATGTTTACAAACTATTCCCATACCCACTGAAGAGAGAAGACACCTTCAAATTTCTCCTGATTTACATCTGCAACTTTCTCTCATTGGTCCTGCTGGATTAGACCCTAGGTCATAGTGTAGGAACATTTGAAGGACTGTAGATTTCTTCCTGTGATCTAAGACATAAGCTGGTGCAAATACGGCATCATCTCAAACTATTACTGTTTTCTCCTAGATTTCTAATTATTTTGCCTGAAATAAAAAAGTTCTTGATGTCTAATATTATTTGATGCTATCAACACTGTAATTTGCCCAGACAAATTTTCACTGCATCAAATTGCATAAGCAATTACGTTTATTTTTAGAAAATCATTGCTGGGTAACCTATATTATATCATCAGTTGCATTTCATCGGCTTAATATGATCCCTCAGTAGGTTTGAGGAATCTATGACACTTTGAACATTGTTGTCCTCCAGTTGTGATCAATTACCAGTAATCAATAATCATAATAGGAAATGTAATCTGGTAATATTTTAGAAGCTGCAGCTTGTTCTTTCATTTTTTCATTCCTTTATATGTTTCATTACTTGATCACTGACAAATCATATGTGAAATTACTTATCCAGTGAATAATTCACATATACGTTAGTTCTGGCTTGGAAAAGCTACGGTTTCTTGCTTTAGTCAACATATCCATATCTGCAAAATTGCAGTTCATCATTTTTTATATTATATTATATTATTATTATAATATTATAGTATATTAAGAAAAAGATATGACTTGATTCATTCCAGCTGAAATAGCCTAAAAGCCTGTGAAATAAGTAAACATATATTCTATTGAAATAAATAGACCTACAATTAAATTATCCCTGAAAGAATGCTGAAAACTACAAGATATAGAAATACATCATTATTACCCTTCTCATTTTTTCTATTACTTATTACCTATTACCTATTCTCTTATTTGTATGACAATAACTTGCTGCTTACATCTTAAAATATATAATATTTGTGCCATTTAGTATCTGAGTTTATAGATTGATTATTAGTATTCTATGACTTCAAATACAGACTGTCCCAAACCTATAAAAAAGTATAGGATGACATGATGAATGTATTTTGTGACATGTTTTGTCACAAATGTTTTGGCAGGTGACATGACGAAATGTTTTGTGACATGATGATTGTTCTTGATAATATGATGACACAATGAATGTACTTTATGATTATGAATGTATCTTATGACTGTAATCACAGTTTGTCAATTATAGCCTATATGTAAGTATAGAGCATGTACACAGAGAGAAATTCCTTGTGTGTCCAGACACACTTGGCGAATAAATAAATTCAAATTCTAAAGCTATATGGAGGGATATAATTGGCAAAAACCTTCGTGCAGTGGACAAAATGCAAAAAAACAAAAGCAAACCCTGTATGTTGGAAGGAGTGTGCACCAATCTTGACCCATTTTAGTGGAAACTTAAAAAAAAAAACTACTGAGGCGTAATGAACTGAGTTTGACAGATACATAAAACATTGGAAACAGAGAATTCCTGAATTGACAGGTTTCTCCTCCTAACTCAGGCATCCTCTTAGGAGTCTCCGAGTCTTAGAAACCTGATGCTTCAGCTGTTTCGCTTTTTGACTGGGCGCTCACTTTGCTTTTGAAAAGATGGAGTGAGGGAAGAGATTTGCATTATTTTATTTTATTTTATTTTATTTTATTTTGCATGCCTCCTGTCCTTTTCCCCTGAGATGTTTCATCTTGGACATCACAAACAGTTCCCTTTGTTCTTCAGAAGTCGAACCTCAGTTCACCTGATACCCTGATGCTAATTGAGAGCCTTTACAGCTGTTTCAAGGATGAAGATGAAGCCAGACAAAGGCACAATAGCAACAAACCCCAGCAGGACAAATGTTTTGAAGGATGTAAAACTGCTTCCATTGAGGAACAAGAAACGGAGCCCCATTGGCAAGAACATGTATGTGTGCGTGTGTGTGAGAGAGAGAGAGAAAGTGAGGAGTGACTCTTCCTCCATTCACTTCTGTTGGTAAACATTCGATATTTTCATTCTTACAGCGCCCTAAAGGCATTCTGGTCCTTTTCCATCAAGGCTAGGGAACTTGAGATCTTCCAGATGAAGGAATGGGGAAGAATTTTGTTTCAAAATTTTGAACCAATGCACACATTTGGAATGGGTGGTTCTCTGAATTTTGCACTTTCATTTACCAACCTTTTAAACATTTATCTTTTAGGACAGTAGCCCCCAGCCTTTTCGGTGCCAGGGACCGGTTCTGTGGGAAAAGATTTTTCCAGGGATCGGAGAGGGTGTGGTTTTGTGTGCTGCCTGCATTCTGTGAATGGGACTTGGTGTGTTGGTGTGGACCGGCTGCTGCCATGCCATGGGACAGTGCCAGTCTGCGTCGGAACATGAAGTTCAATATTTGCACCCAAAAAAGAATAAAAAATTGTGAACTCATACCTGGCTTATTCACAGAAAAGAAATGCTTGCAGAAATGAGAAACAGGAAAGCAATTACAGGCTTGGCTTAGGACCAGAATTCAATCAAAATTTCTGTTGCTAAGTGAGAGAGCTGTTAAGTGAAGTTTGACCGGTTTTATGCTCTTTCTTTCCACAGTTGTTAAATGAATTACTGCAGTTGTTCAGTTAGTAACATGGTTCTACAACGTTCTACAGAGGAATCATTGAGTTCATAATCTGCACCTCAATAACTGTCTGGTTTGGCACTGCAACCAAACAAGATAAAAAAAGACTTCAAAAGATAATTAGAACTGCAGAAAAAATAATTGCTAAAAAAACTCCCCTCCATTGAAGACCTGTACACCGAACGAGCCAAAAAAGAGAGTGGTGAAAATAATTATGGACCCCTCATACCCAGGACATAATCTGTTTCAACTTCTTCCCTCCGGATGCCGCTATAGGGCATTGCAAACCAAAACAACTAGACACAAGGAAAATTTCTTCCCTCATGTCATAAACCTACTAAACAGCTGACTTACAGGACAGTGTTAGTGTGGAGGGTGTCTTTGTGACAGAATGAAATGTTTTTTGTGACATGATGTCCGCACTTTATAACATGATGACATGATGAATGTTACGTATTTTAAGATGATGAATTTTCTATCTTATGCTTATATGCACAATTGATTATGCCTATATATGCCTATATATATACAAATGATCAGGTTTATGCATATATATGCAAATGATCGTGACTATGCTTATATATTCAAATTGTCTATGAATGTATCTTGATTGTATTCTTGTTATGTATGTATGTAGGTATTGAGCATGATCACTGAAGACACACATGGCAAAATAAATTCTGATTCTGCTAAGAAAAGCTAAGCGTCAATGAATTGATGCCTTTGAGTTGTGGTGTTGAAGAAGACTCCGGAGAGTCCCTCCAACTGCAAGGCGATCTAATCAGTCTATCCTGGAACAAATCTACCCAGACTGTTCCTTAGAAGGACAAATGATGAAGCTGAGACTCAGATATTTTGGCAATCTAATGAGAAGAGAGGACTCTTTAGAAAAAGCTGTGATGCGGGGAAAGATGGGAGGCCGAAGAGGGAGAAGGGGACGACAGAGAATGAGATGGCTGGAGGGTGTCCTCAATGCAGCAGGCATGAGTTTGAGAAGGCTGCAGGAGGCTGCAAGGGACAGAGAGGCCTGGTGGGCTGTGGTCCATGTGGTGGCAAAGAGTCGAACACGACTTAGCGACTGAACAACAATGGGCAGCCATTTATCTAAATGGCATAGACAACCCCTTGTCTGAAATGGCATGGTGTCTCCTGCTCAAGCATGGGGTTGGACTAGAAGACCTCCAATGTTCCTTCCAACTCTTATTATTCTATGTTCTATTAAAGGAAGGAACCTTCAATATGGACTAGCTGCAAAGATTAGGTGTATGCAACATGCTCTGGCTGTGAAGATACAAGGCATAAAAGTGAATGGACATTTTAAATTTACACAAGAAGGAATTGGATAAAATATAGGAGCAGAAGAGGAGCATTTTAAAGTAGAAAACACTAGGTAAATGATTACAATCACAAAAGGATAGAGATATATTGGAGGGCCGGAGATGCCATTTTAGAGTCGGTGGGGATGCCGGAAGGAAGAACCTGGGGTGGATGGGGAGGCCTTGGAGGCTCCTGCCCTTCCCAGACCCCCTGGACTCTCAGCTATGGCGAACAGGACAGAGGAGAAGCTGGTGGCCTGTGGAGGTGTGGGTCCCGCTGCCCTGGGTGAGTACGCCGGGCAGCAGTGGTGCCAAGAGGACAATTGAAATCCTCACATGAACCATTCTCCATTCCGCGGGCCGCCTCAGAAGAGTGCTTTGGGACTGGTTGGTGGGGAATGGGATGGTGGCAGCATCCCTGGGGGCCCACTTCCGGGCTCAAATGACCCTCTCCTCAGGACTATCTGTCTAGGGATGGAAGATCCCCGAAGTCGGATCTGGCCATCATGGTCCTTTAATAGCTCTCCATTTGGATGCAAGCTTGTGGACTAAAGACCTGCCCTGGACTTGCCTTCACAGCTCCCCACACTCCCTTTTAGACCTCCTATGTTTTATGTATACTGCTCCTCAACTCCGGGTGCTGCAGGAATCCCCCCTCTCGCAGCAATGGCCCTCAACCTTATCAAGGGCCTATTTCGAGGACGGGTGCTGGAACCCGGAGAGATGGTCCGTGGCCAAGGGAAGATTGAGGGTTTTTTAAATAAATGGCTGGGGAAATGTTTTAAGGGGAGGGGTCAGGATCCGGGGGTTAATGGGGAGTTGGGATTTATAGAAACGATGCCCGGCCTGGTTGGGTGCTGGCGGAAGGCCTTGGAGACGTACGGGAGGGGTTCATTCCATGGGAGCGAGGAAGAAAAATTGGGGTTATCTGTGGGAGAGGCAGCTACAGCACGAGCAGGGGGCCATGTCAGGTGAAGGGCGGGCGCCCCCGCTATTTGTGAGCAGTGGTGCACGTCGACCCCCTTAGCTTATCCAGGATCCAGGGTTGTACGGGTGTGCAGGACCCCGGCCTGAGGCTGATGTGCAATGCCAGGTCCGTGGTGAACAAAGTCCCTCTCATCGTGGAGATTATGCAGGAGAGGGGTACGGACCTGGTGGGTATTACGGAAACCTGGCTGGGCCATGAGGGGGGGTTTCCCTCGTGGAGATGTGACTGTCATGTTTCCTTGCGTTCCATCAGCCATGGACGGAGGGAAGGCGCGGGGGGGTGGCGGTTCTAATGAAGGAAGGTCTAGTCCCTAGGGAGACCACTGTTCCTCAGATAGCCGGCTGTGAGACCCTCTTGGTGATATGGGGTCGTGGGGGGCAGAGGGGTTTGCTGATCGCGTACCTGGCTCCCTGCCTTGTGACAGCAGCCCTACCCGAGCTGCTCAATGTTATCGCCGAGGTGGTGGTTGAGACTCCCAGGCTTATGGTCATGGGAGATTTCAACTTGCCATCTGCGGACGTTGCATCTGAGGTGGCTCGGGAGTTCATGGCTTCCATGACGGCCATGGGCTTGACCCTACTCACGAGGGGGGAAACACACTGGACCTGATCTTTATCTCGGAGCAGTGAGGGGATGATCTGCAATTAGGGGAGATAGTCACAGAACCCTCGTCATGGTCAGATCATCTTCTCCTTTGACTTGACTTTCTGTCCGCTGCACCCCACCGCAGGGAGGTGGAACAAGTTAAATGGTTCCACCCCAGGCGCCTGATGGAACCGGAGAGGTTCCAGAGGGAGCTTGGGCCTTTTCCTGAGGCCTTGTCTCATGACTCGACTGAGGAACTGGTAGCCACCTGGAACAGGGTGGCTGCCGGAGCCCTTGATCGGGTCGTGCCTTTGCGGCCTCTGACCCGACGTCGCATCGACCCTGCTCCTTGGTTTTCGGAGGAGCTGAGGGAGATGAAACGTCGGAAAAGACGCCTAGAGAGCAGTTGGAGGGTGAGCCGCTCTGAATCTGATCGAACCCTAGTTAAGTCACATGTTAGGACTTACCTGGGGGCAATCAGGGAGGCGAAGAGTAACTACTTTGCCTCACTGATTGCGTCAGCAGATAACCGCCCAGCCGCCCTTTTTAGGGTGACCCGCTCCCTCTTACATGTGGGAGCGCGGGAGGATCCCTTGGAGGGTCGTGCTGAGGATTTCAGTTGTTATCTGCATGATAAAATCGACCAGATCCGGAGGGGCTTGAGCTCCGACTGGCATGATCCGGGGGGGGAGGACGACGCATGTCTTGAGCCTGTTATTTGGGATGAGTTCGGGCCTGTGACTCCTGAGGACATGGACAGGTTGTTGAGGCGACTGAGGGCTACCACCTGTTTATT
>JANHFO010000525.1:36945-50305 GCA_032468095.1 Pareas carinatus
TCCTCCTCCCTCTTCCTCTTCCTCCTCATCTTTTGCTTTTTTTAAAAGCACCTTTGAGAGAGTTGTGTGCACTTTTGAGGAGGGTGCAAACTGAACTAATATGTTCTACAAGTGCATGTTTTGTCTTAAACATTAAGTTCTGGTTTAGGAACGCTTGATTGGATAAATGTGCTTCAATAAAACCAATGGAAGACATTGTCCGCTATCTGTGCCTATGCATCAAGCCACAGGCTAATTCCTTTAAACTAACATTTGCCAGCTCTCAACTCCTGCGAAGTATTAGTCACAGTTTCCCTTTGAACATCTGTCCCAGTTGCCTATAATGAGTTGGTAACAGCACCGCCTCTCTTCTCCAAGTAGATGAGGAGAATTTATATTAAGTACATTATGGCCATAATTCATAGATCCGAGGACAGTGGCTTCCTATGGAATTGCAATCAAATTAAATTCATGCAAATGGACAGCGTCCACTTTCCAAACATTTCCCTTTGTCTGAACGAGAATAAAAGAAGTAGCTGAAATCTATTCAGACGGCACATATTTTTCAGGGTTGAGCCCTACAATTGTCCTTTATATGGGATGCAGCGTCGGGACAAAAAAACCAAACAACTTTTAAAATGACTCAAAATGATCTACAATTACACAATATTAATTACGCATAGTGATTAGGATTACTCCTGTGTGTTTAATCATTTTGTCTTTCTAAATATTGGTGGTGAATAATGGGAACAATAATATGTTCGGGAAATGTGATTAGAGTTCTGTGTGAGGCAGAATAAGTCTTTGCATATTTAAGTAATTTAAATACGCTAGGATTACATTTAATGGTGCACCTTTTAGAAACTCGCTCATTGAAATACAGCTATCTTGTTTGTTTGATAGAGAGGAATAAATTGCGCTGAGTTCTGCCGAATAAAAGGCACAGCTGTTTCAATCAGGGCCTTAAGTCCGATTGGAGGCCCGGAATGGGTCTCAGATGAATTAGGGCGGTTTCTTAATATCAGAAGATATACAGTAGGGGCGAATTCGATCTTTGACAACACAGGTAGTCCTCAACATACAACAACGGCTACTCAAAGTTACAACAGCACTGAAAAAAGGGACATGATCATTTTTCACACCATTGTAGTCACGTGATCTGGTTCATATTTATGACTATTGCTGTGTCCCGGGGATCACCTTTTGTAACCTTCAGACAAGCAAAGGCAATGGGGAAGCCAGATTTACAGTGTTACTAACTTAACAACTCCTTTGATTCACTTAACAACTGAAGATGACTACCCGTACCAAACGTGCGCACATTCAGTCTCTCCAGAAATGAGAGCAAAGAGATTCAGAAAACCCGAACACTTTATTGTCATCTAATTGGTCATCTGGATTTTTGAAGCCCGATTATTTTTCATATCTCTTCCGGTTGCTACGTGTGGTGGCGCAGTGGTTACAATGCAGAACTGCAGGCTAATTCTACTGACTGCTGACTGCCGGCTGCCAGCAGTTTGACAGTTCGATGCTCACTGGCTCCAGGTTGACTCAGCCTTCCATCCTTCCGGGGGGAGGTGGGGTAAAATGAGAATCCAGATTGTTGTGGACAATAAGCTGACTCTGTAAACGACTTAGAGAGGACTGGAAAGGACTATGAAGAGATATATAAGTCTAAGTGCTATCGCTATGCAATGTTGATTCACAGGCACAGCCCTATGACACAATCAGTGAACCTGCTTAATGTCAACCTGCTTCATTTCCTGTTTCTACTTGCAACCAGACTAATCTAAATGTTACTGGATTAACCGTTTACATTCTCCGTTCTCCATATTTATTTTCAGTGACGTTGCGTCACTATCCTTTCATGGCTACGTAATGCTGTGAGATCAGTGTGCTCAGAGTTTTATTTTATTTATTAATGTAGCTGTCCATCTGCCCTCAAAGGGGACTCTGGCTCAGGCACAAAAGTTGTGTTCACATAGGTTGATTACTGAATTAACCCATTTGGGGGATTTATACAATACAGTTAACCATAAACTAAGAATTTATGGTTCACTGTAGCGTTCAGTATGATATGGAAATCTTCTCAACCATTGCAGAGCACATACAGGCTGACAAAAGAAGTATTGTTAATTACTACATATTTGGCTAAGTTTTGCCTTATGTCTTATTTCTTTATTACTAAGGACATTTTCTGAATTTGACTTAATTGATGTTTTTTCCTCTTTTTAAAACTTCATCTGATTTACAGTTCCACGACAGGAGCTTGTCTATTATTTCTTCTTTTATCATTCCAGTCCTTCCTTTTTGTGTCTACAGGTGGCATTTCTCTTTCTTTATCACTCATGGTATCTAGATGAGTAATTAGGTCAGACTTTTCCAATCTGAAAAAGTAGCCAGGTTTAGTGTCTTTGGCTTAGCGGAAAGATTGAACCTCATTCAAATAACCCGCCTTGTTAGGAAAGGAGATACTGTGGTGCATTCTACCCAAGTTTCCACCACAAAAAAAAACATACGACAAACAAACAAGGGAAGCTTGAAGATACTCCTTTCTCCACCCATATTCACATGCACGAGCTCTGCTCAGAGGTCCTGCAGAAACACACCCAGCAACTCCACAATAAGGAAATGCGGTATATATCATCTGAGTTAGACACGTATCCATTACTCTCAGCAGTCACTAATCTTCAGCGACCATATTTAATAACAGCTATTTATGTAACATACATTAACTACCCCTTTAAAAGGGAAATTGAATGCATATTTGAGGACCTTAATTCAAAGCAGTACTTAAAGAGCACTTTCTGATCCAGGGTAATAGGAATTTACAGAGCTGGATGTTTAAGTGCTTTGAAATAAAGGAGAATTACGACTGCCGATGAAACCTTCGGAGAACGATTCTGTGCAGCAAGTGGCTGTTAACCATAAAGATGCGAGAATTCAGCAAAGCGATAGGAGAGCTGAGGGAAGATGTGGGAAAGGCAGGTGTGCCGTGGCAGAACACAGCTGAACACCAAAAAGAATCCAAGTGGGTCTGTGGCAACTGCAGAGTGAATATAAATGACTCCATCACATGGGATTTTGCTTCCCATAGGGACAGTTGTCATCTTTCTCTTGTATAACAATAACCATTGCTTTGAACTTCTCAAGTTGATAGCCTAGCTGTGGAAACAGCTACTTGTGGGAAGGATAGCACTAGCACTTAGATAACACTTCACAGTGCTTTACAGACCTCTCTAGGTGGTTTGCAGAGTCAGCATCTTGTCCCCAACAGTCTGAATTCTCATTTTACTGACCTCGGAAGGATGGGAGTCTGAGTCAGCCTTGAGCCAGTGAGAATCGAACTGCTTGCAGTGGGCAGAGTTAGCCTGCAATACTGCATTCTAATCACTGCACCAAAGCTTGGATAGTGAGTACATGTTGTTAACATAAAACGCAAGAGCAGAACCTACCATTCTGTTTGCAGTCTGTAAGTAAGGGCAACTTGTGTGGGCTGCCTAAGTCCAGACAAATCATCAACTTCTGCAAGGAGAGAGAGAAAACTTTCTCATAACTTTTTGGAGCCTAGATATGGCAGCTGTTGTGATGTTGGAAAGACCTTGGGGGATATTCCAAAGGTTTTTTTCCTCTCCAAAAGGCACCTTGGGTTTTTTTCCTTTGAAAACATTTCACTTCTCATCCAAGAAGCTTCTTCCGTTCTAACCGACTGGTGGGGAATGGAAAGACATATATTCTTTACACTCATCTGGTTGTTAACTCTCTGAGAGCCATTGAGGCCACTTGGGGGTTGATCTTTATCTTCAGAGACACCTGAATCAGAGTGTAAATGGGCACTGAAGGATCACCTTCAAATGGCAGGCAAGCAGTGAACTCAGAATGGGAAATGCAGTATATAGAAAAATAAATATGCACAGTATAAATTAACAAATATTCTCTTCTACTGGTACAGTATATAGAACCGGAATTTACATTTTCAATAGACTTTTGCCAGATCCACATTCCTACAAGGAGGTAGCACATCTTCACAGATTGAATGTTTTACATTTCTAGGAGCAGGTATGTGTTTTCCAGAAGATCTCATTCACTCAGTGGTGATTGTGGATATGCTTTCAAAATTGATTTCCACAAGAGAATTTTGGTGAAATTCTAAAGCTTGGAAGAAAGTTCTTATCTTTGCAGTAAAACAATCAAGAATCCCCCCCCCTCTCTCTCCCTCTTTCACACACACACACACAAACACACACCATTTGAATTTCTTCCTATTTCTCATTTAGTCTGATGATCAGAAATTTAGCTTCAAAAAGTATTTCAACAGAAAACAGAATGGGAGGTAAAAATTTCACAGCAACTTCTGATATTCTTGCACAACTTTTGTGAAGAATTGGGAAAGCTGAAAGTCTGAAGTTTGCCAGAGGAATAATTCTATAATGAAAGATAGGACAATCACATACACTCCATGACCATTTCATCTCTAAATAAGTGCATCCTTCATTTTTATTCTTCCTCCTCTTCAATCAAATTGAATGAGAACTAGTTAAAAAAAAGACCAGACATTTTCTGCTTAGTAGTCTTTGCTAGTTCATCTAAATCGGTATTTTTCAAACATTGTACTTCAACTCCCAGAATTCCCCAACCAGCAATAGAAAAGTGGATGGGCCAAAAATATAGAGAATAACTTTTTTTAAAAAAAATTTAAAGCAGGGTTTTCCTTTGTCTTTTCAGTGCATTTATTCCTTAAAACTAATTAAATTTGGGGGGGGTATCCATCTTGAATGAACAGCCTTCTCAATCCCTCCAGATCAACCTTTGCATGCAATATTCAATCTTTGGTGCATTAAAAAAAGGCCATCTCTGAACACTATCAAAGTGTTACTTGAAAGGTTACTCTGGAAGAACATTTCCCTATTTTCTTGAAAGGAAGAGTTCAATCTATGTTGAACTCTGCAACCAAGCTCTTTAGATGGAATGGAATAAGATATTTGCAGATTGGAGGGAGCAGCACTACTTCTTCAACGCTTCAAACACAATACCAGACATTAGACAAAAAGTGACTTAGGAAGTTTGATGGCACAGTGGTTAGAATGCAGTATTGCAGACAAATTCAGCTCACTGCCAGGAGTTCGATCCTCATTGACTCAAGGTTGACTCAGCCTTCCATCCTTCCAAGGTCAGTAAAATGAGATCCAAATTGTTGGGGGCAAGATGCTAACTATATAAACCGCTTAGAGAGGGCTGTAAAGCACTATGAAGTGGTATATAAGTCTAAGTGCTACTGCTAAGTGGTATATAAGTCTAAGTGCTATTGCTAAGTGTCTTTTAGTCATCAATAGTCCCAGCCTGGGGAGAATGGTGAGAGTTAATTAGTCTCACCAAATCACTTAAAAAAGACTTGCTCCTGGGTTTATGTGAAAGCTTCCAAATCAGCTACTACTCTCATCCTCCAGATTCATGATATAGACAGTCAGGGCATGATATATACTTAACAGTGATCTATGGCCACCCCACCCCATATCCCAACACCTCCACATTCTATCTTCCCGCTGCCTTGCTTGTCTCCCAGGAACAACTGAAAGGAAGCAGGAACTTGATGTCTAAGTATCAAATTTAATATTCCACTTGGCTCTCTTGGCTGATTGATTTATGAAGCATAAGATTAAGGACCAAAGCTGGAAACAGGGAGCTTTAAATTGAATGAAACAGGAGAGAGGATTTATAATGGTGACTTAGTATCATGTTGGGAGAAGAGTGGTGAGGATCGTGAAACAGTACCAATGGAGGGGGGAAAATGGGGGCAATGAAATACAGAATCAAGTTCCAGTCCATATGAATGAGAGAGATGCTTCAAGGATGCTCAAATAAGTTAGCATCTCACATGCCAGGGATATTCCTTTGAGCTAATTTCTCTGATGCTAAGTGATCAGATCAGACCAGTTACGTGAATATGAAATCATTTGTTCAACAGCTGAAATGGTCTCTTCTTGCTTATAGCTCTGTCAAGCTTCAAGGTGAGGGGACTGGTGTTGAGAAAAGTACTCCTTCAAAGTTGGTTCACAAGCCAAGTCCCCCCTCCCTTCTAAAAACCTGAAGCAAAATCAACAATCCCCTCCAGATCTTCCAGATGGAGAAACATCTGGTGCTATCAGGGACTTCCTGGGAACAAGGGAGATGGGCAGAGAGCAAACTGAGGGAGGAAGTTTCTCCATGGCTATGTCATTGTACCAGTGCACCACAGTGGCACTCAGTATTCTACCCAAACATCTTGAAATTAAAATTGTATTTTAACAGTGACAAATCATACTAGGTTGTAAGTCAAGAGCCATCTTGTGCTCAAGTTTCAGAAGAGGGAATGGACTGGAGGCTAAAGCATAGGAAGAACAGTTGCCGGAATTGAGTATGTCTAGTTTAATGAAAATGAGTAGGGATGACATGATAGTAGCGTTTTGATATCTAGGGAGTTGCCAGAAAGAAAAAGAGGTCAAGCTATTCTCCAAAGCACCCGAAGGCAGGACAAGAAGCAATGGATGGGAACTAACCAAGGGGAGAAGCAACCTAGAACTAAGGAGGAATTTCCTGACGGTTAGAACAATTAATCTGTGGAACAATTGGCCTCCAGAAGTTCTGAATGCTCCATCACTGGAGGTTTCTAAGAAGAGATTGGACAACCGTTTGTCTGAAATGATGTCCTGCTTGAGCTAGAAGACCTTCACAGTCCCTTCTGACTCTTCTGTTATTCTGGACTTATTTTATATTACCCTAGAGGCTAGGACTAGAGCCAATTATTTAAAATGATAAAGAAGGAGCTTCAGGCTAAACATCAAGAGGGATTTTCTGATGAGATGAATTATCAGACAATGGAACTGGCTGCCACATAAAGTGGTGCATTTTTCTTTACCAGACTTTCTCCCGGAGAAGCTGCATGGCCATCTGGAAGAGATTCTTTAGTGGATTTGGCACTGAGCAAGGAATTGGACTGGATGAGCTACGGTGCCTTCCTACCACACGATAAACCTGACAGTAGATCTGGATGCTTGTATAATATGAGTTAGCCACTAAACGTGGCAGATGGCAAATCCTTCACAAAATTGCCCTTTGTGGAAAGTATTGTATAATGCCACTGGGTATGAGCAAGCAAAGAAGGGACAAAACAACATTCCCACTTGCATTTTACAAAAGAACTCAGCCATTGGGTTCCAAAAGGAGAAGGCAAAATGAGCAAATCCTCTCTCCAGCTACATTACAATTTCCCCAATATACTCCAGAATGGCTTCGCATTCAGAGAAAGCAGGATGGCATCTGGCAGCAAGAAGCTGGAAGGGGCACCAATGAGTTGGGCACACATTTTGTACTTCAGCTCAGAAATTAGGCACAAAGTTACGATACCCCAACTATCCAAATATGGCATAGCAGATTCTCATTCTTTGTCACCAATGTCTGGGGTCAACATGGGCATTTATCTGTCTGAGCTGTAGCCATGCCAAAGCAAGGGCAAATAATGGAAATGCATGGAAGTCTTGCAAGAATTTATCCAAATTCTACAAATGGAAATGGAACGGTGAGGTACATTTCAAGTTTCTTTATCAATAATCCTTTTTCTTTCTCACTTAGTTCTCACCCCTTGACTCTCAAGAAAAGTGTCTACAATACTTATCTCATGCCAACAAAATGTACAATTCTCAAGTCATATGTCTTTTTGTATTATGCCAATGTCATCTCCTTGAGTAACACTTTTAGCTACTACTCAGTGTTAAGTGCATTTTAACCTGTACTTAAGATGGGAGGCTTCAAAAAGTACATCCGACAAAGCACATTGGGTATCTCTTTCACGGCATTCTGCATTTAATATCTTCATAGCTGGTACACAACCGGCTTGCTCAAGATTTCATTAAAATGGAATAGAATGGAATGGAACGGAACAGAACAGAACAGAACAGAACAGAACAGAACAGAATAGAATAGAATAGAATAGAATTCCTTGTTTAATGACCACTCATTCAACAACAATTCAAAACTGCAGCAGCACTTAATGTGTGATATTGTGACTGGTTCTCAAAGTTCTGATCATTGCAGTGCCTCCCACAGTCACATATGATCACAATTTGCAATTTCCCCTACAATATTGGCAAGCAAAGTCTATGGGGAAGCCAGCAAGAAGTCGGAAGTCACAGTCATGTGAGGTTCTATAAATAAAATTCATCGAATTTTAATAAAAGCAAAATCAAATCAAACGCTCCCCTCCTCCTTCTCCTCCATTTTTTTTTCTCTTGGGTTCCCATTATCTAATCGGTTTCCATGTAGCATATTCAAATATACATCAAGTAATGACACAAATTAGCCATCACTTGTTCTCGGTGAATAAATAAGGTAATTCTATGCTAATAGGGGGGAAAGTGGATTGACAGTTTGAGCAAAAAACACAGATCACTCGCAGAATCTTCCGCTAAATGTCAGAAGGGGTTTTAGAGATATTTGCAGAGAGGCTTACCCCCTGACACTCCACTCCACGATGAGATCCATGGGAAGGTTGCTAATGAAAGTCCCCTTCTCTGTGTATTGCCCCAGAGCAGAGAATTTGAAACGATATACAGTATTTGGTGCCTGCTGTCCACGCAGGAAGAGCAGTGAGAAAGATGCTGGAAAGTAGTTAATCTGCTCTTCTCCTCAATCCCAACTCAAATGCTGAGATCACAAGCATGTACAATGTCCACACGGATCCTGAAATACACCCTAATCCTGGGAAGTCCATGTTGAGATTTTCACCCACCCAAATCCTGAGAAGTCCATATTGGGATTTTCCACCCTGAATACGAAGACTTTCCATCTAACATAGCTTTTCATCACCCTTAATGTAGCAGCTGATAGTATGTTTGCTCATATAAATGTCTAATCCTTCTTTGAATCTTGCTAAGCTCCTTTCCAATGGAGCATTATTAATCATAAATTCCTCATACTTCACCTCAACCAAGAACTAAGCAGTCAGTGACTAATTAACCCTACAGCAGCCTGTAGAGAAGAAACCAATTAGTCTTCCTGATATACAGGATGGGGGAGGAATAAGATACTCAAAGGCTGTGACTTCAGAAGCTTTTTCATGGTCAAATTCCTCTTTTTCTTTGTGTAGTTAATGTGCATGTGCTATTTGTTTCGCCACACAGTTTCTTTTCTCAAGGTTAGAGAATACAGCAGTGAGAAATTCATTTGTGCACACTCTTAGGACATACCTACACAGAAGGCTTAAACAATCCTTTCTATCTGGAGAAGTCAGTTAAGCGTAGTGAGATGGGAGACCGGGAAATTGTAATGTTATTTTTAATCCAAGACTGATTCCCAGGATCCTTTGGGGAAATGAGTGCCACAACAGGTGATCTGTGACAAACCAGTGACAGTATCAAAACCCAAACCCGTATTTTGTTCATCAAAAAGGCAAACTGTTTTGTTATTACGGCTAAATTGAAAAACCCACTTGCTAGATTTTTGACTCGGAATCTTTTTAGATATTTTTGCGGAGGCAGTAGACTTTCTAAACATGTCTGCTAATGGCTCATTATACTTAGGAACCATTTTGATTCAACTCTAGATCTATATTAGACAACAATCTAGTTCCAACAATAATTGACTAGGTTAACTCTGCAGAATAAGGAATATTGAAATAATATAAACAGGATATACCAATGCAGTTTTAAAACACATTATTTCAACAAAGAGAAAAAAATGAGCACAATACAACTATGCTGCTAAGGCAAGAGCACTCTAATTTTTTGGTGCCATGAATTGCTAATATCTGTATGCTACTAATACCTTTGTCTGTAATCTTTAACTGGACAAAACAGTGCATCATAAGACAACGATTTTTGAACCAAAGAACCTCCAGTGGACTAATTTGCAGAGTGCATTCCAAATCTGTGATGGATGACTCCCATGGGACTGAAATTAGAAAAAAATTGTGGTGGCTTCAGTGCTGCCCCACAGTCATGCCTGCTGCCTCTAAAAGCCAGGTTGACTAATTTTACCATTAGCGGCCAGAGGTTGGTCAGCCATGGTCAAGCTGGCAGGAGGTCAAAGGTTGCTCCTGCTCCCATTGGTTTTTTTTTTTACCTTTGGTCATTAGGTAGTTATCTAAATGCTTCTCTGAACTGATGACCCAATGGTTGTCTAATTTCAAATAAGATTCTTTCTTTTCACAATTTGAGAAATAGCTTGATATCCCTACTGAGTGCAGATGGTGAAAGTATTAGTAGTGTTTTTTATTGCTTCCTTGTGTAACTCCCTCATCTTCCTTCTTAATGTGGCTGGTATGTTCCAAGGAATGTTTGAGACTTTACCGGTTAAAAGCCATCAGCTGCAATTCTTAACTCACTTGGCCTCATTTTTGCTTAGAATTGGATATGTACCGTTTTAGGGCCAGAGTCCTTCTGAACTAATCACATACACTTATTAAAATTGGGAGAAATGTTCTCCTTAAACCACAATTATGGCCCATCTAGTTGTATTAAAAAAAGAATCAATGGAAGTTAAATTCTTCATTAGGTGCTTAAGCCATAACATTTTCAATGCAATTAGTGCTAAGATATAAACTCATTTTTCCGCAATGTGCCTGGAAAAGCTGGCTGTTCAGAAACCCTGGAGCATTATTCGGTCAAGATTTTGCCTAATCCTCTTTATATGTACTGCAGGTTTTCCTTTCTAGACAGGACTGGGGAGAAAAGTGAGGTTTGGCATTAGGTATAAATTACATGACAACTTAACAATGGATTCTCATAAATTGGACTAAACTGGTTAGATAGCACACCTACTCTAGATCAAATGCATTTGCTGCTGCTTTGGATGTGCTGTGGAATTGCCCATACAACCTCCAGGATCTGCCTCATGATAAGTAATATAGCTTCAAAACAACTTTTATCCCATCTGTGTCATTGTAGGAAATTGTCAGTAGATATTATGGAGCTAAAATGTCCTTAGAGCCTGAGTGAAATTTCCAAAATCTTAAGTCTGTTCTAACAGAGCTGTTTTCTTGTCCACTTTTGTTAATAAACAAACAACAATAAAATTATCTGAATCTGTTTTAGTCAGTTTCAGACTGGAATTTAGTAGAAATTGTCTGTTTTCCCAGGTAGCTGGGAACACAAGGAGCTAATTCTACTTCATGGTAAGGCTATATTAATTGAATCTTACAAATCTCCCACAGTCTCTTTTTCAGTCTGAGAAGTTAGGAAGGATCCTTTGAGGTTCCCCCTCTCATTTCCTAGGCAGCATCTTACTCCAGTTTCCCACTGATAGCACAATTGGTGGTGGAGCTGGAATGGAGGTGGTGCATCCCTCCTTGTGTTTTGAGGGACTTTCAGGGGCTTTTGATACTATTGTCAAATGTCTCAAAATCCTTCCCTTCAAAGAAACTCTCGAAGCAGGTCATCATCAAGAGTTCATTGATTTATTAGAGAGTTATCAGGAACAAGAGAAAGATGAAGTTGGTTCTGACCTCTTCTAGCTCAGCATCAATATTTTAAACCATCTTTTCCTCACAGACTAGAAACTACTACCCTGTTTCCCCGAAAGTAAGACATCCTCCAAAAATAAGACCTACTTACAGTTTTGCCTCTCACTGAAATATAAGGCACCCACTGAAAATAAGACCTCCCCGATAATAAGACCTCCCCTCCAGCATAGCTGGAGCAGACAGAAAGTGCGACATCTCAGACTTCCGGTTCTGGGCGGCCTCAGTGGAAAAATAAGACATCCCCTGAAATAAGACCTAGCGCATCTTTGGGAGCAAAAATTAATATAAGACAGTGTCTTATTTTCGGGGAAACCCAGTAGTACTTCCTCTTGCTCTGTGAAGGTGGGCAGAGCGGAGGACAAATGTGTTTTCCCATGCTAATATTTGACATCTTAGAGATGACTGAAAGATAGTTATGTGTCCTTGTAGTTAACAGGAGTTCAAAAGAAACTGTCTGAATTTGGTTTTAGCTTAGTGGGAAATGTGAAGCTAGCCTGAAGATTCTATTCCAGATTCTTTTATCTTTTCTTTTGACAGCTGCAGCAGCTGAGGGATCCCAAAACAAATGGTGCTTAGTGGAGTATTATTATTACTATTAGGAATTCAGACCCTATTTCCTCATCTCTCTTGCAGCATCCAGAATGGAGTCATAGCTGTGTTTCAGAGAAAGGGGCTTGCAGACCACGAGCTGTACAATCTCAATGAAGGAGTCAGGTGAGTAAATTGACATTTTCTATACCTGATTTGCGCTTTCTCTCTTCCTAGATAAATTTCTCACTGTTTCCTAAGCAGTCTGAAGAACTAATTGAACTGAATGCATTAATACTCAGCATGTTAAATATTTCATGCTGCCCAATGTACCTGAAAGTATAAAAGATCTACCCAATAATACAAACAGCAAAGCAAGCGATTGCCTTCGATGGGTTGTGTTAGTTACATGTTTGCTGTTATGTATTGGCTTTGATTGCTTGTAACTGTTGAATGGTAGCTAACTGCTGTGTCTGTTTAAACTCCAGACTGCTTATCTCCAGGACTGTTAACTTGTGTTTTATGTGAGAATTAATGTTTAAATGCTATTGGTCACCACTTAGTGGTGACCCATATATAAATAGTAGTTAAAGAGCAGTTAGGGCGGTTCCTTTTTCTGCGTTGACTGAATAAACATGTTGTTGTTTCACCGTACCGTCTCATCAATGCCTCACCGCTCCCAAAACACAACACTTGCCATCCGCAAATCGGGTCAGAAAGTCAAGATAGCCGCTTCAGTAGCAGGGTGGTGACTGATATCTTGGATTTTTGGCCCTTGCTTCTAAGGTGTTGTTCCCACAGGTGTCTGATAGGAGCCACATGATCTGATGTCTATATGACAACTTTGCACAGATTACAGAATTCATACCCATTGTCCAATGAGACGGACATTATGTTCTTTTCTGAGACTCTGCTTGTTCTAATATCTGTGGAATCCATGCACGGACCCAATAATGCATAGAGTCAGTTACTGCCAATGTGTAAACCCAGGTAGGGAAGCAGAAATGCAGAGTGCTATGTGCTGCACCCAGCTAGGTCTTTCTGCCAGTCCAGATTTCATTTTCCATGGATAGAATCTCCATACTAGATCACCAAGCATTTGGCTTTAAAATTGCTTTTAGGTTCAGTCAGTCCATCATTTTATTTCAGCCATTGACCAACAAAACAAAAGAGTCTACATTGATTGGCATAAAACAAGCTATAAAATCATAAACGATACAGGTGAAATTGTAAGTTAATGTTTTAAGAATTTGGGACATAAAATTAATACGGTAACGTATGATGCCATTTTTGTAAAGGCAACTAAGTGACCTTTGAAAATAATAGTAGTAATAATAATAATAATAATAGTAATAGTAA
>JANHFO010000525.1:60141-70145 GCA_032468095.1 Pareas carinatus
ATCGGCGGACATTGGTGATCATGTCGGTGATCCTATCAATATCAACAGCCGCACAGAAAATTACTCAGGGCCGTTGTTTGATTTTTGTTGCCATTAACATGATTTTCCTGGGAAATATATAGTGTAGTAGTCTTCCCTTTGCTTTCCAGACCAGTGCTCATGCTGTTCAGGTGGCTACCGCCACACCGTGTACTGTTCTTTTGAAGTCGTTCCGACCAATATGGCCTCCGCCTTCAGCCGATACTGGTGAACCAGCTGCCGCTCACCAGGCCTGTTGCTCCACGGGAGGTATTTTAGTTCCCTCCACCTACAATGAATTCTAGAACAAATCAAATGCAACCAGGGTTTTAAAAGGAATGCGCATATTTGAATATACTGTATGTATAGTATGATCCACTGGGGTGTAGAGCCAGTTTGGTGTAGTGGTTTAAGGTGCCAGACTTGGAACACGAAAACCATCAGTTTTAGTTCTGCTTTTGACATGAAGCCGGCTTGTGCCAATCTCAAATTAACTTGTTGCTTACATCTTACAATATAAAATAGTTGTTCATTTGTTACCCCTATTTTGACCTTATTAGTATCCTACAACTGTTCTAAACCTATCACAAAGATATATCATATAGCATGAGGAAGGTGTTTTGTGACATGATGATTGCACTTTATAGCATGATGACATGATGAATGTATTTATGATTGTGATTGTATTCATGATTAAGATCCCGGTTTGTTGATTGCAGCTTATATGCACGTGACAAGATGAATGTGCTTTATGACTATGAATGTATCTTCTGATTGTAATCATAGTTTTTTTATTGTATGTATGCAGGTATAGAGCATGTACACCAGAGACAAATTCCTTGTGTGTCCAGACACACTTGGCAAAATAAATTCTGATTCTGAAATGGGCTTCAGAATTTAGTGACCTTGGTCTAGATCAATGGTTCTCAAACTTTTCTTCATCATGAAACCCCTTTAAATACCTTTTGTGGCCACGGACCCCCAAGACTTAACTCAAGATTTAAATCATAACATTTCTTCAAGCCTGTGATAACATCGTTCTCTTCCCCCCAGGTGTCCATGGAGAACCAGCAGTTTAGACTAGATAGAGAAATCAATTCACAGTTAATCGATGCAAAGCCACCCTGGGTTTCCCCCCCCTTCTCGCTCCTTTGGAGAAACAAAGCTCTAAATTTCTTTTCTTTTCCCTCAACATAATCAAATGTACAAAAGAAATTAGCACTTCTACCCACTGCAATGGCACAACTATTTTAAACGACAGATGATCACGATGCAGAAGCCGGCAATGTTCTATGATGCCACCTCAAATCCCTTAAACAAAATAGATTAATAGACTTTTTTTTAACCGAACTTATGTAGATACAGGATTTTTTTTCCTCCCACCTCAGCTAAACAGGGTTTTTTTTTTACATTAGTCAGATGAATGCTACACCTATTAAATTTGTCCAGAATAGAAGAACAAGAAATTAGTCTGCTTTATTATTTTTTTTAAATACGAACTTGACAAAATGTAATTTAGAGCCATAAATACAACTGCACACATCTGCTCTCCTTAGAGGTGTAAAAAGGTATAAAGGCCCAAAATTAACAAGGAACTCATTGCTCAACTTTCCAAAGCATTTGTCTGAGGTGGGGGGAAACAGCCAGATTTCCATCGACCGACTATTGCTGTTTGGCTGAAATAACACCAGATGTATGAATACCATTTACTCTGACCCTAGTTGGAATTTCAAAACATGAAATGCATGAAACATGAGAATGCTACTGTGGCTGGAGAATTCCAGCAGTGCTTGACAGAAAAGCTAAATTTATGTAGGATTAACTTCAGTCCACTGGACTTGTCCAGATGCTTCTTTCCATGTCTTCCAATTCCTCATAGGTTTTCATGAAGAGTGAGCTGGTTTCCCAAATTCACTAAAAAAATAAAATGTTTCAGCCTTTCTGGTTTTTTTATTAAAAAAAACAAAGAACCAAAAGGCCACTACAAGACCTTGGAAATAAAGTTGGGTTGATTTCACCCAACACACCGGATTGTGTACCAGGCAACCGTATTTTAATCAAGCCCATTGTCTATGGAGATTTTCAGTCATCCAGGTCATGGTTGACCCAAAGGTGCTTTTTCAATTGGACCGTTGACTTTTGGGACAATCAAACACACTGCACGAATGCAAGCACACACACACACAAATTGACTAAGGTTGGCAGTTCGGCAGTTCGAATCCTGAGCGCCGCGTAATGGAGTGAGCCCCCGTTCGTCGTCCAGCTTCTGCCAACCTAGCAGTTCGAAAGCATGTAAAAAAGGCAAGTAGAAAAACAGGGACCACCTCGGTGGGAAGGTAACAGTGCTCCGTGCAATTTAGGCATTTAATCATGCTGGTCACATGACCACGGGGATGTCTTGGGACAGTGCTGGCTCTTCAGCTTAGAAACCGAGATGAGCAGCGCCCCCTAGAGTCAGTTTGACTAGCACGCACGTGCGGGGTTGGGGAACCTTTACTTTTAACAAAGATTTAGTGCGATCAGAGCCTGATTGGTGATACTCATTGAGAAACAACATTATCCTCTTCTAGAATATTCATGTTACCTGATTTGCTTTTCTCCCTCCAAATGTGATCAGTCTGCCTCATTGTTGATACCATCTCACTGCTAGCATCAAGTCAACAGGTCAGAAATGCTAATTATAAAAAAAATCTATAGCAAAACTGTTTCCATTATTGATGCCGGGGATTTGGTTAGACAATGGCAGATCTAAGCCAAGGAAAACCCACATAATGTTGCCAGCCATGAACTCTTCTTGTGGGTCCTTTGTTTCATTACAGCAACCTGCATATGCTCTTCCGTGACTCATACAATTGTTTCTCGCTGCTTCTTTTGTGAGTCAAAATGCAACTGGAAAAACCTTTTCTGGGTCATTCACATTTCAGTAACTCTTTCATTCAGGCCAGGGAAAAAGTCATTAACCCGGTAAAGTCACAGTAAAGACTCTTTGGTAAGCATTTTAGGCCTCCTAGTACGTGCTTCTAAAAAGGTGGGTTTGTAAAATGCAAATATTGAAACTCTCTTCAAGATCTGTGAACACAAAAGAGAAAGAATTGCAAAGTTGGAGAGGATAATTTGATAATTTGGGTCTGCGACTTAGCCAAGTCAGCAGGTCAGAAATGCTAACTATAAAAAAGCAGGTGTGGGCCAGTCAGTATATATGAAAATGGACAAATAGCAATTTCCATAAGCCTTTCCTACTGTCCACACTCTGGATCTCCCTATCTGCATTGAATACCAGGAGAGGCGAATGACAAGGAGACATGGAGAGCGGTGGCGGCGGCGCTGGGGTTAGATTGCAGTATTGCAGGCTCACTTGCTGCTCACTGCCAGGAGTTCGATTCTGACCTGCTCAAGATTGACCTAGCTTTCCATCCTTCCGAGGTTAGTAAAATGAGGGCCCAGGTTGTCAGCAATAGGATGGTTCTGTAAACCACTTAGAGTGGGCTGTAAAGCACCGTGAAGTGGTATATAAGTCTAAGTGCTCTCTGTCCTGCCTTCCTCTTCTAGACTGAGACATATTAAAATTGTAGAAATGCTTTTCAGGTTGCATTTAAATAAGTGATTTAAAGCAAATCCGACCTCCAGTTTCTCCCCTTGCAAAACAAAATACCTGCATTTCTATCTTATCATTAAAATGCCTTGAGAATGTCTGACTTTTTTTCATGGATACCCTCAGTTCCTGACCTGGGTTGGATCCATGGGTGGAGCCTTCTCTTGATAATCTTGGGATTTAAAGGAAATAACAGAGTTGTAAGGGACCTGAAGATCTTCTAGTCCAATCGCCTGTGAGAAGCCAGGATGGATACAGACAGATGTTTCCACGATCACAGACAGAACATAGACAAAGCTTCTTGTACACTTCATAAACAGAATGAAAGAATCCTATATTCTAAACAATGACCAATCATGTAAAACATGTGGGCATGTATGTATGTTTGTCTCTATCTGTTTCTGTCTGTCTATCCATCCGTCCATCTATCCAACTTTAAAACCCTAGAATTAAGCATAAAAATGGTCATCCTTGAAGTGTTAAGGTTCCTATCCAATAATATGAAGCAAATAAAATCATCTGTGAAGCATCTGCTAAAACCAGAGTTATTTGGGTAGGATTCGAGCTGCTGCAGAAAGGACATCAAAGGAACACGTGGGCTAGAGTCAAGAAGCTTACATGGCTGAAAATATTTTTTTCAGGAAAAAAATATGAACAGACATTTTTCCTTATCAAAAGAAAATGATCCGCCCCCCCCAACATCCATACAAGCAAAAGAATTTTCATCACAGTCTTAATCCATACTTAAAATAATTAATCATTTACACTTTCTATAATTAATCATTTATAAATTTGGTTTCTTCTGTTCTGTTCTTTTGGAGTTACATAATCTCTTTTGAGGGTGAAATTGAAAGATAAGAATAATTCCCAACTTCTGCAGAAGTTGCTCCCAGTTAAGGTGAGAACTTTTTCCATACAGCATAGAGAAAAAGGCTGACATTTCCCCCTTAATATTTCTTGATATATCACAGTGCCTTTACTCTGAACAGAGGAAGAAAATCACTGCTTTTCATTGAAATCTAACTGGATTTGCCTACAATTATACAGAACAGAGAATTTTCTCACACTAATTCCATGCTAAAATCTACCATGAATTTTAAAAAAATTTAAATTCTAGATTTGGTCAAAATCGGTTTTATATTGCGGTTTTTAAATTTAGCCATTGCACTTATATTATTTTTAAATTCTTTTAATATTATGTTGTATGTCTTACATCTTTTTATATGGCTGTGCACCGCCCTGGGTCCCTTCGGGGAGAAGGGCGGTATAAAAATTGAAACAAACAAACAAACAAATAAATAAATAGGAGAAAATCTCTGCGAGTTTAATTTCCTCTCAACACAAAATAAGAAATCTATGCATTCTCCTTTGGTATGCTCTTGCAGACTTATATATGGATTCTATCTTGCATTTTCTTTCTCCAAAATATCTTTTTAAAAATTAATTCTTGAGATTTTCTTTAGAATTTTTATTGGTGGTGCCATTGAATCTATGATATGGTTGAAAATGTAGAGGGCACGGTTACTGTTTTTTTGTTACAAATCTTTCCATTTCTAAAACCTCTGTGGCTGCTGGCCTTATTTTCTAGTCTGAAAGAGCCAAGAATATAAAGTCTCTAGATTTCTCTGGATTTAATGAAAGCCAGAGGGAATTGCACATCAGTGGAGAAATTATTCATAAGGCAGGACAACAAAATTTCCACGTATTCCTTGGCTTCCAAAACCCACTGACTGTACATTATATACGATATTCCACCCACCCTAATTTCACTGACAATCTCTTTTGCAATCAAAATGAAAAGCCAAATTCTCTTCCAACAAACAGGATGAAAGCAAGTAGGAAAATGATCACACAGGAAAGCTTTGTGTGTGATCACTCAATTTCTGCTGGAAATGAAGGGTTGTTTGAAAATTAGCCATTCGGTTCCCCATAAGTTGTGTTTGCTGTCAAGATACAGGTAACTTGTGACCATAACTGAGCCCCAAATTCTGTTGTTAAGTGAGGCATATTGTTACATGAGTCTTGCCTCATTTTATGACCTTTCGAAAGCCTTGAGAGACAGGGAGAAGAAATTCTGCATCGGGAAACAGGCGAGAAATGGCTGCATAATGGACAGAGAAAGAGATACAAAAGAGGCACTCTCTGGCTTCGCAGGATGTGAAGGAGACAGCAGGACATTTGTAGTTTCAAGCTGGCAAGGTTCTGTGAATGGATCCTTACGATAAAGTAGAATGAGCTCATCTGGAGGTGCTTCTGGTCTGGTCTACCTGTGAGAACGCTGACATAACTCCCTCCATCCACCAAAAGAACCTGGGGAGCAGAAGGACAACAAAGCAGATTGGCAACTGAAAGATGGAAATGTCTGAGCAGAGGAAGGAAACGAAGGCTGGGTAACAGTCTCCAACCGTAAAACTGAGCTGACAACCAGCTCCGCTAAAAGACATCGACCTGTATTACTTAGCATCACATCCATTGCCACTTGGCGTCTTCCAGCAGTGTTGCACCTGGCCCACAAGGGGGTGCTGTGATTGTTTCCAGGCCATTACAGGGTGGGAGGTTGAAGCTCGTGAATCCTCCACACTCGTGAACGTTTCCCAGGTGTTTCCGTGCTTGTAAACGGAAGCACTTGTGCCCAATCACACAATTAGGTTGCGTTTGAACAAAACGCTTAACCAGATGGATGACAGACCTGCACCCCCACCATGGGCTCACTCTGGTGAGGTGTTTCTCCTGGTAATTGTTTATTAAATTTATCGGGCCATTCTGCTCCATTATGTGTCTGGGTGATGGACAATATAAAACAATTCATAAATCCCAAGACAGGAAGAACAACACGCTGTGTGTGCATGTGAGTTTGTGTGCAAACACTCCCCTGCTGGGATTTTGACTCCCCAAGAGGGCCAGCTCCTAATATTCACTTTGACTATGAAATATACATCCATTCATTCACATGCAGGCATCTCCCCCAAACTGAGGACTTTGGAGTGCTCCAGGAGGCTGTTCAGAAAAAAGACATAATCTCATCAACTGGACAAGAGTTGAAATTGTATGCATTTCCATTGAAAGAGGGCTAATATTCCCTACCACCGCAATGCAACCATTTCTATTCAGAATCAGAATCAGAAGCAGAATTTATTGACCAAGTGTGTCTGGACAGACAAGGACTTTGTCTCCGGTGTACATGCTCTATCCCTACAAACATACAGTAAATAAACGGTGATTGTAATCATAAGATACATTCATGATCATAAAATACATTCATCCTGTGTACATATAAGCATAAGATACATTCATAGTCATAAAGTACATTCATCTTGTCAAGTACATATAAGCTGCAAATCGACAAACTGCGATCTTAATCATGAATGCAGTCACAATCATAAGTACATTCATCATGTCATAAAACACCTTCCTCATGAACAGCGTTGTGTAAGTTAGTTATTTAGCAGGTTGATGACATGGGGGAAGAAGCTGTCCTTGTGTCTGGTTGTTTTGGATTGCAATGTCCTGTAGCGGCATCTGGAGGGAAGAAGTTGAAACAGATGATGTCCAAGGTGTGAGAGGTCTATACTTAAAAACCCAATTTCTTTCCAAAAGAGCTAATGATCCCTTGATCCCTTTGGATATGGTGTTAGCAAACTTAGTCAAACCCAGAACGTTGCATTTAAGTTACAGGTAGGTAGACTGGAGTGTAGCGTTACGAAAATATCCCTGCACCAAGTGAGATTTGCCCCAGAACCAATTACCCAAGATTTCACTCTGCTCTGCATTGCAAGAGATGACTAAGTAGAAGCTATATGGTTTCCTGCGAAGAATGCCTTAAACCCGATAGCTTAAGTCAGTGATGGCGAACCTATGGGCATGCAGAGCCTTTTCTGTGGGTATGTGAGTCAAGTTGCCCCAGCATCGCCCCAGAGCTGAGCATGCTCAGAAAGGAGTAGCGATGCCAGGCGATGATGTCACGGGGCCATGCGTATGCTCAGAAAGGAGTAGCGGCATCAGCCAATGACATCACGAACCACAACTCATTAGTCATGACTCATCCGAGCACTCAGTGCCTAAAAGATCACTGGCTTAAGTGGATCTGTTTCAGCTGTATAATTCTAGAGCAGTGGTTCTCAGCCTTGGCGACTTTATGACAGGTGAACGTCAACTCCCAGAATTCCCCAGCCGGCCGTGCTGCTTGGGGAAGTCTGGGAATTGAAATCCACCTGTGTTGAAGTTGCCAAGGTTGAAAAGCATTCTTTTTAGAGAGTGAATAAATGAATTACGTAATGCCAATCATTTCACCCGAAGGTTTTCTCTTCCGTCCTGAACCTAAATGGGAAACATGCTATCTTGGGAGCCATCGCAACAGCAGAAAACACCTCTTTGGTGAACCACAGCAAAAGGAGCAGCCTATGCCCCTTTCCCTTCCCGCCATTCTCTGTCTGGACTGACTCATCTCTTCTCCCCCCACTCCCCCTCCCCTCTTCCCTCTGTGCCACGAAGGAGGGGGCTGTGCTTGGTGATTTATTCTGGAACATTTCTTGTCTGTTGAAAGCCTGACCTCAGATCGGGTGAGATGACATTAGGAAGACGTACGAGTGTCTCTTAGCAAAAGTGCATCAGAGAAATTGACCGTGAGCTGCCATCAATCTGCTGAGCTTGAGTGACATCGAGCAACAGATGGGGAACTGGGGGACTTAGAGGAATCCTGCGAAGGTCGCTGGGGAGCTGACTCAGCCTTCGCTAAACAGCTCAAAGCCATCAATCACAGCGGCTGTGGGGGGGGATGGAGGGATTGGAGAAGCAAGGTGGTCTGGTTTGCTAGCTTTTTGTGATTCCCATTGCCTTGAATCCCTGGTGAATCTCACTCGTTTTTTCTTCTTCTTCTTCTAGCGTTGTACATGAGCAGGAAGAGAAAATGGGCACGTGGCTTATTTTAATGGGCTGTTGGAAGGTGCTAGCGATTTCTCATAGGTTTCTTCTCCCAAAGAGATAACTGTTCTGCCTTTCTGGCATTATTCTCAAGGTGCTTGAGAATTTCCCTGAATGCTTTGGGTCTATGGCATTGTATTCAATATTATATTCTAGCTGAACGAGGAACATATTGGCCTTGCGAGGTAGACCAGACAGATCAGTGGTCACGTTTACGGACTGAGAAGTTAGGGAAAATCCTTCCTAGCTTCTTGCTCTGTTCACTGTGCAGCTAGGGTCTATGCTCCCTCTTATCTCTTTCCCAGAAGCATCTTTTCACCCAATCTCCCAAGGTCGTTCCCACTTAATACTTCACGTGATCTTGATTTGATCCCTCTATTAATGCAATCTAGCACTGCATTGACTTTTTGGGGGGCTGCTGCTGCATATTGCTAGCTCATATTTCAGCGATTGCCCGCTCGGACTACAAGATCCTTCTCACAGCTACTGCTGTTGAGCCACGTTTCACCTAATCTGTACCTGTACATTCGGTTTTTCTTGCCTAATTGTAGCACCTTACTTTCATCTCCACTAAATTTCACTTTCTTAGATAAGGCCCAGCGTCCAAGTGTTAAAATCCATTTGGATGTTGAGTCTACCTTCTAGGGTGTTAACTTCTCCTGCCAGCTTAATGTTGGCTGCAAATTTGGGTACAGGGTCTGCTGTTCAAGTAGGAGGTTGGACCAGAAGACCTCCAAGATGTCTGTTATCCTGTTATCTGAAACAGCCTACAGTTCCCCCAATGATATCCCTCCCCTGTGTTGGCTGTTCCATGACACTGTGGCTCAAGTCAAAATGGCAATCCATTGTGAAGGGTTCAGGACACAGAAAGCTGCCTTATAATGCACCATTAGATGGAATTGTCCAGAGATCTGAATGCTGGAGAACTGTTCTATTTTCTGATCATCCCAGACTGCATCGACAATAGTTTACAATATGTGAATTAAAATTGCCCTACTATAAAGAACTCATAAGAGCCAGGATGGGGCAATGGTTAAAAGCAGCCCTGCAGGCTCTTTCTGCTGATTGCCATCTGCCATCAGCCATTGAAAGTTCAGCAGTTCTATTCTCACTGGCTCAAGGTTGACTCAGCCTTCCATCCTTCCGAGGTCGGTCAAATGAGAACCCAGATTGTTAGGGGCAAGAGGCTGACTGTGTAAACTGCTTAGAGAGTGCTGTAAAGCACTGATAAACGGTTTATAAGTCTAAATAATAAATAAATAAATAGAGATTCAATATAAAGATAAAGGTTCTCCCTGCACACGTGTGCTAGTCGTGTCTGACTCTAGGGGACGTCACTCATCTCCGTTTCTAAGCCGAAGAGCCAGCGCTGTCCGAAGATGTCGCTGTGGTCATGTGGCCAGCATGACTGAATGCCTGTGCTGTTACTTTCCCACTAAAGTGGTTCCTATTTTTCTATTTGCATTTTTACATG
>JANHFO010000525.1:147550-158242 GCA_032468095.1 Pareas carinatus
AAGAAGAAGAAGAAGAAGAAGAAGAAGAAGAAGAAGAAGAAGAAGAAGAAGAAGAAGAAGAAGAAGAAGAAGAATTTTGTATGTTTATATTTAGCTTTATATGGGTTTTCTTTTGTTTTTCTCACTTTTTTTGAAAAACAATAAAAAGTTTTTTAAAAAATGTGCACAGTGGTTCAGAGTAATAGTTTGGCAAATTCTGAACCCCGAACTAACTTCAGGGTGCGGTCTTTATACCCCTTCACATCCTTAGCTCCCTCTCACTCCTCCCAAGCTTCCCCTATTACCAATTTAAGGCATTAAACGAATTTTAAGACACGAGTCAAGGAAAGGGGAAGTTAGCATATGTAACAAAACGAAGTCTGTAAAAATACAAAATCTGCTTTTGACAGTATCATACATCATCGGCTACTTTCCAGTTCCTCATTCTTGTAAGAGCCAGCTATAGGAGTTAGCCTGTACACGGGTTAGTAACCTAAACAATACATTAGCAAGATCCTGGTACTTTCCAAAGTCTAAAGATACTTTCTCAACGTTAGCAGGATTCTAATTGAGGCAAGAGGCAAGCCCAGAGCAGCCAAGCAAAACAGCGTCTCAGCAGATTGAAAAGTCCTTTTCATTCTGCCTTCACTGTGGTTATTTGGCACATAGGTCATGATTACCAGATTAATATGTCTTAATGCAAACTATAAAGTCTTCCCAACAGATCCCAGCAAAGCCATTCCAGCAATAGATTTATGAGCCTCTACCAATTTACCGCACAAGGACCGGTCATAAGTCACTTGTTCAGTACCTTTGTTAACCTCAAACAGTCACTCAATGTATGGTTGTAACTTGAAGGCTACTTTTACTTTGAAGAAGATGAAAGGACAGTAGGAAAATCATCTGCTGGAGCTCTGCAAGTCAGAGTCCACTAAGATAGTAATTTTGGGGAATAGTAATTCTAAGGAAGGTTCTACTCTCACAATCCCTTACTGGTGGCCTTGCAGGTTGCGATTAGGATTTTGTGTCCAAAGCTTCTTGACATCACTGGGTAGTCTAATCCCTGGGTTTTTTGGTGGAGTCATCCAGGTCATGGTTGTCCCAAAAGTGCTTCATCAAAAGGCGACTGGATATTTAGCTTCTCATCCAAGAAGCTGCGCGAGTTAGCTGAAGAAGCTTGTTGGGTGAGAATCAAAACATCTTCAAGGAAAAACAAAATCCGGTCTCCTTTTGAAAAAGCACCTTTGGGATAATCCCTTCGTTGTTGAACGGAGAAGGAAGTCAACCTTGTAAATAAGGCAGCTTCGGATCACCCTACAGCCCTTCCATTTTGTTTCAGCCAATTTCCTGCATCATGTGCCTTGCAGGCTATTAACGCAATGCCTCGCTGCTTTTGTACCTTGGCCTTAACCCAACAAGCATCACACCACGGAGGAGTCTGCTGGGAAAGCAAAAGAGGGGAGGAAAAGTTCTCCATGCCCTCCAGAGAAACATACCCACCAATGTTTAACCGATTGAAAAATGAAACCTATCTCTGTTCCTACCCCAAGTATCACAGTGAGGGACCTGCCTCTTCCTTGTTGTGGATTCTGAAGACACCTTACATGATGCTCTGTGCATTTACTCGGACTGTTCTTCTCTAACTCCTGAATTAGGTTTACTGTTAAGCTAAATCGTAGAGGGTTGGTCTTCCTTCTTTAAAAAGAGTATATTTGTCTTGTTGGACCAGACCAACAGCAACTGAGGCCAGCATCTTAAGATTAAGATTCAAGATTTATTTATTTAGTCAAGCATGTATGAGAAAATCAAGTATAAGTAAGAACGTATCATATAAACATATAGGAATAAACAGGTGCAAGTATATGCATAATAGACGAGTATGAGCAAATGGGAACAGGAGGACAGCAACGATAGGCACGCTGGTGCAGTTATGCACTCCCTCTTAAAGACCTCTTAGGAATGGAGTGAGGTCCACGGTAGACAGTTTAAGGTTAAATTTGGGAGTGGGGGGTTTGAGAATGTAACAACATTGTCAGGTAGTGAGTTCCAGGCACTGAGCACTCTGTTACTAAAGTCGCATTTTCTGCAACCGAGTCTGGAGCCGTTCACTTTGAGTTTGTATCTGTTGTTAGCCCGTGTATTATTGTGGTTGAAACTTAAGTACTCATTGATAGGTAGAACATTGTAGCAGACAATTTTGTGTACTAATCTTAGGTCAGACCTTAGGCAGCATAGCTCTAAGCTTTCTAGGTCCAGAATTTCAAGCCTGGTGGCCTAAGATATTCTATTGGGGGCGAGAAATGGAGTACTCTTCTCGTAAAATACATCTGGACTCGTTCAATTGTATTGATGTCTGTTAAACAGTATGGATTCCAGGCAGATGAGCTGTATTCGAGAATTGGTCTAGCAAAGATTTTATAAGCCCTGGTTTGCGGTTCCATATTACCAGAAAAGAAGCTTTGCAAAATTAGGTTAGCAACTCTTAATGCCTTTTTGGTAAAAGTTACTTTTTGGAAAAGTAATCTTATTTTTCACAGTAGCTAACCAGGGGCCTCCCGAGGGGACCCAAAGGACCCAAAGACCCTTAAAACAATGTTCTCCCAACCAATTAATATTTTGTTAGCAGCCTCTTGGCTCTGAACACAAAACTCCATAGATTTTACATGCACACATAGACCACTCAGCCATATGTCAGCTTCAGTGCTTTACAGGTAGTCCTCAATTTACAACAGTACGTCTAGTGACCATTCAAAGTTAGAATGGCACCGGGGGGGGGGAAGTGACTTAGCACCGTTTTTTTTCACACACGGCAGCATCCTCTTGATCACGTGATCAAAATTCCGATGCTTTGCAACCGAGTCCTATTGACAACAGCTGCCGCGTCCCTGAGTCATGTGATCAGCTTTTGTGACCTTCTGACAAGCAATGGGGAAGCCAGATTCACTTCACAACCATCCTTCTAATTTAAGAACTGCTGTGATCCACCTAACAGCTGTGGCAAGAAAAGTTGTAAAATGGGGCAAAACCCACTTAACGGGTGTCTTAAAACAGGGTAAGCTCATCCTTGGTTGAGTTTTCTGTATTTAGTGTGTGTGGGTGAATGTACAGTGTTTGTTTATAGTGCAGGGGGTTATGTAAATCCAAAAAGCTGGTTAATTTAGTAACCTGTCATATAAACACAGCCCCGTCAGCCTTACAGCCAGTTTTCCATGCTGTGGTAAGCCATAATACGTATAATTTCTTGTATAAACTTCGATAAAGGAACCAGATGGGTACAAACTAAAGAGAGGCATGGCTGTTAGATTTCATGCAGTTGTCCATGGAGATTCTCAATCATCCAGGTCATGGTTGTCTCAAGATGTTTTTTTTAAAAGGCAACTGGACTTTTTTTGTCCTTTGAAAATGTTTTGCTTCTCAACCAAGAAACATCTTCGGTTCAGAACTGAAGAAGCTTCTTAGATGAGAAGCGAAATGTTTTTTTCAAAAAAAACCCCCAGAAAGTCCAGTCGTGTTTTAGAAACGCACCTTTGGAACAGCCATGCAGTCCCATTTCTGTGTCTCTGATCCCATCTCCTGAACGTCTCTGCTCTGTCATCTTCCTTGGAGCAGGCGCACATTTCATTTAATGATGCCTTAGCGGGAAATGATTGCCTACACCCGGCTCTCATAATTAAAATGGAGTAATGAGTGCTAATGGGTATTTATTTGACTGTTACCTTGTCATGCATTTATTGATGCAAATAAATTCAGAATCATTAAATGTTTTAGCCAGCCCAACAGTTCACAGTCTCTGAGGGAATCTCAGTTCCTGTCACGGCTTTGGCCGTGGCACGGAAACAAGAGAGAGATTCCATCTTGGCTTCCTAAAGATCCTTTTCTCCCAGCACCATTGTTTTCTCCTTGAGGACGCAGTCTCCCTACCTCAGTGGTGGCAAATCTATGGCACACATGCCGCAGTGAGTACACAAAGCCCTCTCTGTCGGTACGCGAGCCAAGTCACCAAAGCACCAGCTCAGAAAGGAGTAGGAATTAGCAAATTATATACCAGACAACACATTTGGTTGAACAATGTACTGCTAAATTGTTTGAATAAAACAAACAAACAAGCAAATACATAGGAGTAGGCGATGTCATGGAGCCATGCGTATGATCAGAAAGAGTAGCAGTTTGGGGCAATGACATCATGGGACCATTCACATGCTTAGAAGGCTCCAGGCGATGAGGTCACGAATCGCGACTCATTAACTGTGACTCGGCCAGGCACTCGGTGTCTAAAAGGTTAGTCATCACTGCCCTAGGCTGTGCTCTGAAATATTTCTCACAAATCCCATGTTCTCCTTATCTAAAATGCATGAACTTCTTGCAGCCTAGGACTCTTAGTCAACCAGCAGATTGGGAAAAAACCTGGCTGAAAAGGTTGAGAGTGATGAAATAGGTTTAGCTATACCTAACAGGCTTTAGAATTTCTATTTATTTTTTACTAGCTATTGGTACCCGTGCTCCGCTACAGGTTTGGTATAATTAGCCACATGCATCCCGTGGAGGAGGAGAGGCTTCAAAAAGGACAGGTCTCTGAAAGCACTTTGCAGGCCTTGACCGGCCTCCCCCGCCCCCACTCCTGGCATTTTTTGCAGAGAATAAGAGCAATAGGGGTTTTTTGGGGAAGGAGAAAAGCTGGACACCATAAGTCTTTTCAGAATCTTTATTCAAACAGTAAAAAAAGAGGGTTTTTTGGTGTGAGGACCATTGCTGCAATAGAAGATCTGATTACTGACTTTACTGAGCACGTTCCATAACTATGGAATGCTGATTAAAAATAGGGACCAAGTGGAGGGAGTGGAATAGTTTGGAAAAGGGTACAGCTATTTGGCTAAAGCCCTAAACTCAACACCATCCACTTAATTGCAGCCATTTTAGCAATGTTTCCTTCACATTTATGCTAGGTCTCTTTTACTTGACTTTACAAGCACTATGGGGAAATGTAAGAATTAATGCTCAAATAATTATACACACTTATTTTTAGGTTTACATATGGATAATGACTCATATGGAGTAAGAATAATTCCTAAGGACTGAAGCTTGAATGAGATAAGAATAGCAAGCTCTTCCATTGGGAAACTTCCCTTGGCACTCAGAGCCACCCTAAGAAGATAGGCTATAACTGCTTTTGATTTTAGGTCTCTCGGAGTGGGAGTTCGCCACAGTGAAAAGCAAAATCCACAATGAGAAAATATTCTAATGTTCTCAAGTTATCAGCGAGGTCTCAATCAGCTAGTTGCAGATGGTTATCCTTCTCCAAGGATTTATTTTAAGATTTTCTTCCAACTGACCTGAATTCTAAAGATGTCACTTGCCTTTTTCTGACTTAGATGGGAGACAAGAAAATGCTGTTGATTTGATTCAGTGGCCATTGCTCCATTGACCAAAAAAAAAGTGTGCCACATCAACTGCTATTAATTGTGTTGTAGAGACAGAAGAGTTCTTATATACACGAAGAGCCAGTCTCCTCAGGGAAGCTGTGTCAGCTGTGCTGGTTAGCAATTTGCTATTTCAACTGATCCACAGTACTCTCAGATCTAGCATAGCTCTATAAGCAGCAAAGTAGTCTTCTTTCTTTTACAGGAGCGAAGATGTGAAAAAGGAACATCTTAAGAAGAAGGTAGAGGAAGAGAGGGAAGCAGAAGTATGAGGGAACAGACAAGGGAAGGGAAGGAGAAGGAAAGGGTAAAAGGGGGCAAGAGAAAAGAGATGGGAGGAAGAAGAAAAACTAGGACAGGAAAAAGAAGAGGAGAAGAAAAAAGGTAGGAAGAAAGAGGAAGATAAATTAGTAAGGAAAAGAGAAAGAAGAAAGTGAGAAGGGAAGGGAGGAGAAAGAAAATAGAGAGGGAAGAGGGAAGTAGGGGAAGAGTAGGAGAAGGGAAAGAGTAAGGGGACAGAAAGGAAAATGAAATAATAAGAGAAAAGGAAGGTGAAAAGGAAGAGAAAAGAGAAGAATGAAGAGGAAGAGAGAAAGGGAAAAGATAGTAGAAAGGAAAGAAGGAAGTAGGAAAAGAACAAGCGAGGGGGGAAGAGGAAAGAGAGAAGAGAAAAAAAGGCAAGGCAAGTAGAGAGAAGGAAAAGAAAGTAGAGAGAGAGTGAGAAAGAGGAAAGAGAAAAAGAAAAAGAAAGAAAAAATGAAGGAAGGAAAAAAGGAAAAGAAGGGAAAGGGAATGAAAGAATAAATGTAAATACGGAGATAGAAATAAGATTAAACAAGAAATCGGTATATTGTACATAATAGTTAAACATGTTTGATGTATTTCATTGCTATGCAACTAAGAAATATAATATATAAATGATGAAAAATTATATTCTTATGCAAATATCTATAATAAAAAACAAAACACAACATTATTTTTTAAAAAGCACTCTGAAATCGTGGCTTACCATTATAGCCCGCATCCATTTTTCCATTAGTACTTGTGGGTCTTGATTTTCTGATGTGCAAAGCTCAGTTATTAGACCTTGACTGTGATGGCCATACCTTTTTACATACTTCAACTTCACAATGAGTATTAAAAGAAACTGGGTCTGGCAAAAACATACACGATGATGAGCTCCCTCCATAGTCCAAGGGTATAATGGTAGAAACTGATGGGTTTCCTTTTTCAGCAACCTCGTGGAACCATATCCTGACTGAAAGATCCCCAAACCTCCTTCACCATCATATTCTTGGATTTTGCTTTTAATACCATAAAGCCCAAAGCAGTCAGAAAGCAAAACTACATCCCACCTGTGGATCAACCACCCAAATAATTTTGTCATTAACATTTAAACATAGCCAAGCTTTTACAAGCTTGCCACATTTCATTAAATGATGGTGTTGCCCTGGACCTGTCATGCATTCTTAGTTGAAGACTCATGGAGCGCTCATTGAGACGTTGACTTTTCATTGCCTAAGTAGGGTTCCAAGCTATATTACACACTATCTGAAAAATGCTTTCTGGAGTCTGGACAGACAGATGCTTCTTCCACTGTCCTGCAACCCCCCCTCTCTCCCTCATCAATATTACCCAGCTTACTTCAAGAGAGAGAGAGCCTGAGAAGATCACCTCAGACTAGTAGAAGAGATCCAGTGCCCTGTGGTGCCGAATCTAGAAAAACTCATGGCCAACTTGATGCCGTCATCTCACCACAGCCATCTCACTGCAGTCAACTCATGAGTTGTCCCATTCCAGAGGTGCCATTGAGATGCCACACTTCTCTACCCATTGCAAAAATGTTAAGCATTGGCCAAAAAAAAATCCCCAACCACCAAACAATCCTGGCTGGTTTGTGTGACAATGATTATCCAGGGCCTTCAGGCATGAAATGCAATTAACCTCCTCTGCAGAAGAATAAGCAGTTGTGTTAACATCACTCACCTCCTAACAACAACCAGGCCATTTCCAAATCTGAAAAGGAAGTGGTGGGAAAAACAGAAACAGACTTAAGAACGAGCAGAAAAGCTCCAGGGCCCCACACTCTGATGGCTTGAACGTTTCTTGCCCATTGTTAATGGGTAAGTGGCTATTTTTTTATCCTGAACCACATGAGAAATTGATGCTGTGGCATACTTGCATTTAAAAATAGCAGGGAAGGCGTCTTATTGGAACGCTTGGGCTAAACACGAGACCAACACTTTAAATCAGGTGATTTCTAACGCTGTTTCAAAGCTTTTGAACAGGTTGAGCATTAAGCAAGACTTTCATACGATATTCCTTTGACGATATATACAATTGAAAGGTGTATTAATTAACCAGAATGGCGTAGATGCTCTAGCAGCTTCCAACATTCATTCAGTTTTAGGATTTTAAGTGCATTTTGAAGGGATGCTGCACTTGAATGGAAATCAACAATTCCATTTTGTATAAAGACCTTAAAAGTCAAAGAAAAGTTAGCAAGACATCTGAATTGAGTTTTGAAGTACTAGTAGAATATCCTGTTTTGGAGAATCAATGTATCCAGGCACTATAAAACAAGAACTATACTAATGATTTTTAAATGAAATTATTTTTTTCAGAAAATACAGTTTTGTGTTTATGGGACTCCTCAAAAGGGGGAGGTTAGTTTTTATGCTGGCATTTTAAGAACTCTGGTGGGGTCTCAGATCACTCCACAAGTCAACACAACTCTGAGAAGAAAGATTATAGCTAAGGTCTTTAATGTGATGTTGAACTATATTTCCTAAAATATGGAATTTGTCATTTCGTCAACATTTTTGGCTCTGCTGAGTCAGAGCCATGGCAAATTGAATCCTTCTATAAAACTAGAAAGAAATTCATTTTCTGATTTTATGGAATGGAGCTGGGGATGTGAGTGGGCCATCCATTTTAAAAATATCCCTATATTCTAAAAACGAGATGATGGTGCAATATGTTACTATATGGTCTATATTTAACAAGTATTTTGTTAGGACAGTTTGGTCTAGTGGTTAAGGCAATGGTTGCCAACCTGTGGGCCGCAAGAAAAAGTTGGTGGTCCGCAGGAAAATCTGGAAATTATTTGAATTTTTTTGAATAGTTGCATTTCGGTGTGTGTATGTGTGTCTCATTCTCTCTGTGTGTGTCTCATTCTCTGTGTGTGTGTGTTTGTTTGTGTGTGTGTGTGTGTGTCTCATTCTCTCTGTTTGTGTGTGTCTCTGTTTCTTTCTCTGTGTGTGTGTCTCTGCCTCTTTCAAGCAGGAACAAATATCACACTAAAATGTGTAAAATGTAAAGAAACTTCAATATCTTGTAATAATTAAACTAACTTTAATCATTTTGCTACAATTAAACCTTTAAAGATTTTGTTATGATTAAATAAGCATTTGTGATTTTGTTATCATTCAATAACCTTTTTAAATTTTGCTATATCAAATAGGTGCCTTTTATATTAACAAATTGGAAGTTCTCTGATCATGTTTTTTACCAATGTATGAAACTTTTTTAAAAAAAATTCGCGTTAGTGGTCCACGGGATTTAAAAGTATAAATTTAGCCATCCTTGAGGTCGGCGACCACTGGTCTAGAAGACCTTCAAGGTCTCTTCCAGCTGTGTTATCCTGTTATATCCAGTTACTGTTTCATCAGAGACTTGCAAATGGGACGGGCGGTGGAGAAATTGGATGAATTAACAAAAAAGACACACCGACAAGGCCAGGTTCTGCGCCATCCCAAACCGCAGATCAAACCACTCATTTCTCTTTCACGATTCGGTCCCACTATAAAAACCCACTTGTCCTACAAACCTCTTTTTTTTTTTTTACAAGTTTTCCATTTAAGGTTCAAATCCCACTGTCAGCAACCGGGCTGGCTACTCTTCAAACCCCCACATCTCGCCCTTGTTTCTTGGAAGGAAATGCCCCCATCGTCCCTTGGAACGAAATGTGTCGTGTCTCGAAGCATGCTTTGTTAATACTTCACAGCGCCAGCAAGAAGCAAGCTACACCTACAACCGCTTATATTTTTAAACCCGATGCCCAGCGATAGATTAATCACTTTATAAAAAAAACAACGAAACAACTCCAACAAAGAACTGGCGGATCGTTCATCGCGGCTCCTTAAAACTGACTTGACAGCATGGGGGGTTTCGAAGGAGTAGAAGAAAAACAACTAAAGTTTTTCCCCCCTCTTCTCGTTTCAATTTTACCTGCCTGGGAAAAACACACACACACACACACACACACACACACACTGTAGTTGGTCACAGATTTGCAAGAGCTTGCAAAACCTCCGTTTTTCCTTGCACCCGTCCATAATTTCACAAGTCCCCTAAAGCCTTAGTCTTTATTAAGAGATGCAGGAAGATACGCCAGTTCTTCTCGGCCGCTCGGCCATTGTCATGATGGATGGGAGAGAAACAATTAGTGTTAATTAAATAAATGTCCCGTTTATTGTCCTGGGGGGGGCTGGGGGGCGCGGTCTGGAAACCATATCAGTTTTTAGGATTAGCATGGAAAAGTTTGCCAGTCTGGAGGGTTTATAGGAGAGATTTCCCTTCTGGCGAAACTTCTGCAGAGAATACAGATAATTTTTTGATAAAACGGAAGCTTCCTCGGCGTTCAAGACCGAAGCTCTCCCCAAATCCAATCAACAGACTCCGAATTTGGATCAAATGCCTCCCGTGAGATCATCTAACCAAGCCACAGAAGCAGAGCCTCCAAAAAAAGATACGCGAATTTTTGAAGGCAACTTGGAGCGGAGCTTTTGGGAGCAATTAAAACGGAGAGGTTTATCCTCACCTCTGTCCGAGAATTGCAACCCTCCTGCTGCCTCGGAAAGGAGACCACCAGGGGATGCCCGGCTAAAAATAAAACTTCCCGGAGGGAAATGGGAATGAGCCGCAGCTGAATTCTTCCCAGCTGAGAAAATAACACTCGGTGCCGAGTTACTCTCTTTCTTTTTTTTTAATCGTGGGGGGGTCAAGTCTTCCCGCACGGCCTCCTTGCAAAGATGCAAAGATCAGAGGCAGATGCAATTTGGTGCGAATGTGCGTGCGCGGGTCTTAAAGAGACGGCGCTGATCACCATCCATTCCAGGAGGAACAATCCCTTGCCAGTTCAATGGACAGACACGCAGAAGGTGAATGGATGAAAATGGATGGATAGGTAGATTTAAAATGAATGGATGAATAGAAACAAGGGGAAGGAAGGAAGGAAGGAAGGAAGGAAGGAAGGAAGGAAGGAAGGAAGGAAGGAAGGAAGGAAGGAAGGAAG
>JANHFO010000525.1:160563-170595 GCA_032468095.1 Pareas carinatus
ATCTATGGGCACCATGTCAAGGAAATAAGCAGGAACCACGCCATCGCAAGACAGCCAACCTGCACTTCAGAGGACAACTTTCGAGGAGGATGGCAATTTTTAAGCGCAAAGGTAATGCATTTTTCGGTGGTGCGGTGGCCTAGCGGTTAAGCCTCTGGGCTTGTCGAACCAGAGGATTCATAGTTGGAGACCCAAGCACCACATCACGGGATGAGCTCCCGTTCTTGCCCTCGCCCCTGCCAACCGAGCAGTTCAAAAGCATGCAAATGCAAGTCGGCAAATAGGCTGTCAAGATTGAAAACTCTAGCTACCATTTGGCTCTTCATGATCAACGTGGGATGAGGGGGAGGGTAGAGGGTGAAACGGACAGTCTAGGCTGACGTCTATGGACCGTGAGGCCTGCTGAACATTCTCAAGGTCGTTTCCAGCAGGTGCCAGGTGAAGCAGATGGTTCCCAAAACAAAGCACATTCTTTACTTGGATCCTGTGATGGGGTGGTGGCCATGGGACATCTAATGTATAATTACATAGACTTTTACATAGAGCTCTCTTGAATCGGTTTTGCTTTTAACTATGCCTTAACAGTGCATTCAATGTATGTTAGGACTTTTGGAATTGAAATGTCCCAGGAATTTTGCTTTGGATTCACTAGCACAGTGATCCCCAACCTTTTAGGCACCAGGGGGGACTGGTTTCATGAAGAAAGATTTTTCCGTGGACCGGAGGGGGTGTGGTTTTGTGTGCTGCCTACATCCTGCGAATGGGGCTTCGCTCATTTGCGTGGCCTGGTTGCTGACATGCCATGAACTATGGACTGGGGGTTGGGTCCCCTGCACTAGTGGACTGTTGACATAGGTACCACTTCAGTGAGAAGGTACAGTATCCCATGTGCTTTGGATTATAGTCATGCTGGCCACATGACCATGGAAGCATCTTCTGACAACCCTGGTTCCTTCACCTAGGAAATGGAGATGAGCACAAATCCCCTAGAGTCAGACACAATTGGACAGGGGATACCTTTACCCCTTAGTACATTTTTAAACACTGTGAGTCTCAAGAAGAGTCAGTTATAAAGGCGCAGCAAAACCAAGGCATAAATCCTGATGTTGAGTCCAGGGCTTAGGTCCAAGGGAGGTTCACGATTTCATGTCTTTTCCTCCATCCCATCTTCAGACCTTGTGTTAGAGAACAACAAATCACAGCATCATGCTAGATCTCACTATAGAGACTGACAGGTAGGTTGAGACTACAACTCCAATGTTACTCATAAACGTACTTTCTCGGAATCTTAAATATGTCCATTAGCCTCCAATAGTTGGAAATCCTTGAACACCTCAGTAAGGGATTCTTTTACCATGCTTCAAGGGTCACAAACCCTTCCAGGATTCTACAGAGATTTTAAGATGGTTCCCAACACTAAGAAAAAATCGCAATAGTAAAGGTAAAGTGGTTGTCCAGTTCAATCTCATTTCTTGTTAGTGCTGAAACTGAACAAAAAAAATAGACAAATCAGCCTATTTCCAGTCCAGAGTATAATGGCTTTCATTTATTCACAGATTTGTTCCATCCTATGTGGATGTCAGTTGCTGGTAGTAAAAAGGTAATTAAGCAGATATTATTTCAATGTTTTTGAGCAGTACTCGATATATATTTTAATGCATTTGAATGCGCAACTTGGAATTAACCAAAACCTCCACCACCAAAACCTGGGCAGGGGTGACCTCTGGAACAACCATTCAGGTGAGCAAATGGCTTCATATTGAAAAGCACAATGATCAGATACTCAAATCGAAAAGCTTCTGGAACCTAAACCAGCCATGCTGCATCCAGAGAGTGGAGAGATTGCTATAACTTCCCTGCTTAATGTAGAGTTAAGTAAGAGAAGAACTTCACTTAAGAGTTGTTAAAGGAAGAAGATACACAGTGGCTTCCCAAGGCAGTCAAAATAACTGCTCCAGTTCCCCAAACTGGATTAACTCTAATACATTTTTAATAAAGCCAGGGGGGATATATTTTGCAGAGGCTCCATTTATGGACTGAGGACCTGCTGGTGATGTGGTTAATAGCTCTGAAGGAAGTGTAAAGGGATGGGGAAGAAGGACTTGACGGCTGTTGCAGAGGGATTAGGGGGCAAAGGAGAAATGCAATGACCCTTTCTTTTAAAAAAGCTACACTGAGCTACTTTGATAAGCAGAGCCAAGGAAACCCTGGGGGGGGGAGCAAAAGGAGAGGGGAAAGTAAAGGCAGACAGACCAGTGCAGGTGCCGGTAAAATGGGGGAGTTCCCAGTCCCCAGTATGCCTCTAGACCAGTGATGGCTAACCCTTTAGATACCGAGTGCCCAGACGAGTCACGACTAATGAGGTGCGGCTCATGATGTCATCACCTGGTGCCGCTACTTTCTTTCTGAGCATGTGCATGGTCCCGTGACATCATTGCCTGGCGCCATTCCTCCTTTCTGAGTATGCTCAGCTTTGGGGCAATGCTGGGGCGACTTGGCTCGCATTCTAGCAGAGAGGGTTCTGCGTGCCCACTATGACACTCATGCCATAGGTTCACCATCATTGCTCTGGACACTGCCCTGGATGCTTTCTCCCACTTTAAGATTCTCTCAGTTAAAAAAGGCATGCAGGCAGAAAGCTGGCAAGTTGCAAAGCGAGACAAAGCCAGGGTCTCTAACAAGGCCCACCTGGGGATGTGTGTGATCTCAGGTAGCCACAGAGACACATCCATGGAGTTAATTCGCATGGCAGCAACATGACACTCAAGAGTGTCGGCAGGTAGAAGGATCCCAAAAGTCAAGAGGGCAGCCACAGCCATACCGTTGAATCCCTGATGCATGTAAAAAGAGGGGCACAAAGTCATGGGTGCTGTCTTGTGTTTTTCACACCCAAACATGCTTCCCGAAAGAACAACTTGGTGAGTTAGGTTGAGTTGAGAGGGAGGGACTGGCCCAGAGTTCCCCTACCAGGTCTCTGAGACTAGCAAAGGACTGGAGTTTCATGGTCTCTATTCCAGCACTTCCAGCCGGACACCAAACTGGTTGTTTTCTAGGTATCTGGATGTAGCCCTCGTTTCACTTCCTGGGACACCCAAAACCTGGAGCATCACATCCCTCTGCTTGTCGCTTGGCTTTAACTCCAAAAGGAGCTTTTGATACAGCTTGTGACACTGCAGTGTTCCGTGTGGCTAGAACGGTTTTAATAAGGCTCTTTTCCTCTCCAGCTAACTTATGCCCTTGAAAAAAATAAAATGAAATTAGGGAGGAAAAATAATTGGGCTGCAGCTGCAGCAGCCAACCTCAAACGTTCCTCTGGGCCACGGGGCTTTTGAACTCTCCTATCACAGGCCCCGAGCAGTGGCGGAGAGAGGCCAAGTGGGGATCAGAGGCAATTGTTCTCTGACTGCTGCTGGAGGAACAATTCCAGTGAAACAAGCCTCGTTTTGAGGGACAGAGCAGAGGAAAAAGTTCTCTTGGGTGAGAGCGGAGTGGCCTTAGACCAATCTGCTCTTTCCCACATTTATAAAAAATTCTGTCTCCTTCCATCAGAGATCTCAAGAGGTGTTCGCAGAACGATGGCAGGAGAACAGGCCAAGTGGGGGGCAGAGTTAAGCAAGTCATTTACATTCTCACAAATGTTCTAAGTTCAATCCCTCTTTGATTCCATTGATTCTTATCTACCACCAATTTAGGTTCTTGTGTATAATAGGCTTGAGCAATAAATCTCATTGACTGCAACATAACTTTTTGCACCTGACCATGAACTGTATCACCCAGGAGCACCATGGGAGTTTCAATGGCAGGTGGACTTCAATGTTCCAGAACTGCTCGTATCCCTGTTTAGGCAGAGGGCTCCTGATAACTGATAAGTTCTTATACCTTAAAACAGCAACGCCCTTTTCCATCAAATCTTTCTTCAGGAAAATGTCCACGGTCTGTAACAGACAGACTTCTGTACAGAGGAAGAGTAGATGCCGACGTCTTCTCTGAATTTCTCCCTAAATATTCCAACTCTCTAGATCAGTGTTTTCCAAACTCAGCAACTTTAAGATGCATGGACTTCAACTTTCAGAATTCCCCAGCCAGCACCCACGTACCTTTTCTCCCCTCCACTGCTTTAAATGACAAATGTGAGCATGGCCATTGATAAAATGCTTCTAGGAAAGAATTCTTGCTTTGATTTTACATGGAGAGGCATCAAGGTTCTTGATCCGGGTTTCTCTGGAACACTCACATGTATGAGGCAAACGCGTGGTGTCGTCATACATGCATTTAAATGAGGGTTGCTTTTTTATTTACAGAATTTATAATCAACCCAATTATATGCTGGTCTTATGGGAAGGAAAAAAAGAAGTAACTGGTGAGCAAATCCCATCTCTATAATAATAGTTTTTTTACAAAAATAAATAAATAACTAATTGGGCACAATTAACCCATGGGCTTGGGACATTGGGAAGAAATTCAATCCATCTATCCTTAACACAGAAATTGTCTACCATAGACCAGGAATGGTGCCTCCTTGCACCTCTCTAATTAGTTTTGGCTTGGGATTAATGTCTTCCCTTTGGAAAACTCTAGGTTTTATGGACGGAATGGGAAGCGGGAAGCCAAGGAGGCTGCAGTCTATTCAACAGGAGATTGTATGTTGAAAGACAGGACATTTCCTTGGAAACAGGACACAGAACAAGAATGTGGTTCCCCACTCCTAAGCACGTCTTCAAAATTTTCCTTTCCTTTGGCTGAAATTTCAGAAGCAAGCTCTCTTTCATCCAAGTAAATAAAAACGGATGGGGAAAAAGGCAGGGAAGGGAGAGAAATGCCCCGAATGTCTAGTGCAGTGGTGGCGAATCTATGGCACGTGTGTGTCAGCGGGCCCACAGAGCCCTCTCTGTCGTCATGTGAACCAAGTCACCCCAGCATTGCCCCAGAGCTCAGCATCGGATAGCAGTGTGCATATGGGCCATGCGCATGCTCGGAAAGGAGTAGCGGCACCAGGCGATGATGTCACAAGCTGTGACTCATTCGCTGTGACTCGTTCGGGCACTCGGCCTCTAAAAGGTTCTCCGTCACTGCTCTAGACATGCTTGATAGACTACTAGGTATGTCTAGACTAATGAGAAGAAGAACTAAAGGAGACATGATAACAATGTACCAATATTTGAGAGGTTCCTGCAAAGACAAGAAGGTCAAACCATTTTCCAAAGCATCAAAAATCAAGACAAGAAACAATGGATGGAAACTAACCAAGGAGAGACGCAACTAGAACTAAGGAGAAAACTCCTGATGGTGAGAGCAATTGACCAGTGGAACAGCTTGCCTTCAGACGTTGTGGGTTCTCCATCAGTGGAGGCTTTCCAAAAGAGACTGGAAAGCCATTTGTCTGAAGTGGAATAGAGTCTCCTGCTCGAGCAGGGGGTTGGACTAGAAGACCTCCAAGGTCCCTTCCAACTCTATTATCCTATGAGTTAAATCAGCTGGATACTATATTAGCTAAATAGATGGTTTCTAAGCACACAGAGGGCTCCAGCATCTGCCTGTCACTTGCAATCTTTTTACTGAACATGATTTATTTTATTTTATTTTAATTACATGCCCCCCATTCCCTTAACAGCTCTGGGCAGCTTTCAATACGATGCACAATAATTGGGCACATGCAACTCTCACCGACTTTGCTCTTCAGGAGCCAAAATATCCCCGAATTTACTCCCGCCATTGACTAAGCCCTCGCTTCCTTGCTGCTAAAAATCTGTGCCATTAGAGAAAGGCTAAATGAGCCACGCTAAGGGGCATCTGGAGCCAGCCACAAGAAGTCACGCAACCGGACAGCCGTTCTCATCTATTATAGAAGAGCATCATTATTTGAATACAAAAATCCAGTCTGTACTTCTTCGGCAAAGGCCTGTCCTGATGAAGCAGAGAGAAGGGAAATCTTCAGAGAAGATTCAGTGCTCCATAGCATAAATTACTCCAGGTAAATATTCATCTGTCATGGTCTCTGTGCCACTGCAGCTATCAATCAGAGGCTGATAATGAAACGAAATAGTAGCAATTTTCCTGTTGTGTATATTTCTCAACTTTACAGAGAGAAGACTACATTTCAGAAGATACCTTGGGATAAAGGAAATCCTAAAAGAAGAGAGGATCCCAGAACAGTAATTTAGTGCCATCTTATGCCTATCTAATCTGAAGGATGGTCTACTTGCCTAAGTCCTATCGAAATAACAAAATTACAGAAGATCTAATCCAACCCCCTGCTCAAGCAGGAAATCCTATAATATTTCAGACAAATAGCTGTTCAATTCCTTCTTAAAAACCTCCAGTGTTGAAGCATCCACAACTTCTGGAGGTAAGTCATTCCACCGATTAATTGTTCCGTCAGGAAATTCTAAATTGCTTCTCTCCTCGATTAGTTTCCATCCATTGCTTCTCGTCCTGCCTTCAGGTGCTTTGAAAAAGACCCTCTCTTCTTTGTGGCAGCCCCTTAAATATTGAAACACTGCTATCATATCAATATCAATACCAGTGTCTCTTCTCCACCATCCATGGTCTGTTTGGTTCAGCGTTTAAAGCATCTCAACATTTTCAATCAGGGTTAACTGCAAACTTGCCAAAACGCCACATTGCCAAGGCACCATTTTGATGGTCAATTTATTAAAACAGCAAAAGTATTTGTCGCTCAGCTAACCAACGTCTTTCAAAGGATCACACAAGCCTAGAGCTAATTCAGAAGCATCTCAAATTTGGTGTTGAAAGCAGCCCCAGGTCAGGACACCAGGAGCGGAAGGGGAAGGGATCCATCAGATAAGGGACGGCATAGCCCTCAACTGGATTGTGGGAGGGGCAAAAGGCTCTGAAGAGATCTTCACTAGTTTCTCTAGTAGTAAAGGATGAGAATTGTACTGTCAGAGTTGCGAGATTCTGTCAGCGTATCTTTACAGTAAAGTAGAATTAGCATATCTGGTAGTAATTCCTATCTGGCTTTTTTTTAATGAGGCACCTGTAATCACAGTTTGTTTATTGTATGTATGTAAGTATAGAGCATGTACACTGGAGACAAATTCCTTGTGTGTCCAGACACGCTTGGCCCATCAATGCTGATTCTGGATGAGCTGCAGAGCTGTCAGGTTGCCAATTCCAATGAAGGACCTGCTAGAGCAGCCAAAACCCAGGAGCTGGGAAGTGGGGTGAGGTAGGAGCTCCCTCCAATATTGTTGCAGACATGATCCTGCCCCGAATCCAAGGAACCTCTAGGCTCCAGTGTGCTTTCAACTACATGGCAGCTGAGCTGAAGATCAATCAGCCCAACTTGCCAAGACTGTCACGGGATCAGAGAGAGTTTGGAGCCGCTTTCAGACTGGCACAAAATCGCCACATGGGGCTGGTTAAGAGAGGCAGAGGCAAATCGCCTTAAACAATCCAAGAGAACAAAGGCAGAGTTCTCCCTGGGATGATTTTAAAACTGCCCCCCCCTCCAATATGGGGGAGGCATGTCTTGCAAAAAGAGGGAAATTGCCCAGAAATGGGCTGAAATCATTTCCCACCAAACTAGGACTCATTCCAGCTTTTCCAAACTTTTAAAGAGAAGACACATTCCATGCCTAGAGGGTAGTGGAGCAATTTTGATGTGTGTGTGTGTGAGAGAGAGAGAGAGAGAGAGAGAGAGAGAGAGATATGACTGGGGAGAAGTGAGCTTTAACAACTCCTGATCCAGTCCCTGGGCATTCATTAATGTTTCATGGTGCTTTCAATTATTGCCTCCTCTGCCACTGCCGTCATCTGTCTCTTCAAATCGACAGTATAATAACCACTCAAGCAGAAATCCACTCTTCTGTCTGCCCGTCCCCTCCCCAGCTTATCACCACTCCTGCCTAAATCAGAGCGACTGATTCTCCCCCCAGAACCCTGCCAGGGGCCTGCAGGGGCTGATCCACCATCCAGCCCTGCCCTTACCTGGCCCCAGAGGAGGAGAAGGAAGGGGGAAAGAGGGTTGCGGTGGCAGCCATCTTCTGCAGGCGAAGACAGGAGATTTTATTCCTCCACCTTCCAGCTTCACTTCCACCCTCTTCCCTTCCGTGCTTCAAAATTGGTACGCACAGCTCACTTTGACAACTTACAGCCTCGAGGCATCAGATGCTGGGATGAAATGGGACCCCCCTCCCAGGCTCTTATCGGAGCAAACACACAGGCTACCAATTTTGGTCCATAAAATACTCTTTTGCCATGGAATCCAGAAACGAGGAGGAGGGGCGACTTAGACCACCAGGTCCAATCCTTTGCTCAGAGCAAGAATCCTCCGACAGGTGAATCTCCTGTCTCTGCTTGAACACCTCCAGCAAGGAAGAACCTGCGACCTCCTCCGATAATTAGTTCCGCTGTCTTGCTGCTCTTCCACTGGAATCTTTTTTTCCCCAATAGCCACAAAAAAACCTGCCTCAACTTCACTCCACCGTTTAATATCCTGCATCTTGGATGTTGCAAGACCAGCTTGGCCTTTCTTTTCTGTGCCACCGATGTTTACATTTCAGATGAGTTTATATCATTGTGAAATGGAAGGACCCCATTTATTAATCCATTCATTCTTTCATTCATTCATTCATTCATTCATTCATTCATTCATTCACTCACTCACTCACTCACTCACTCACTCACTCACTCACTCACTCGTTCATTCAAACTTTAAATTTTTTATTATCCAAATTGTAGTTTCTTGTTACAATTTTGAATTTATAAATAGCCAGCTAAAAACTTCTGGTGTTTGTACTTCTTTAAAAGGCTTAAAGTCATCCATTATATGTTTTTAACATTTAATGGAACTATAGCTTTTCACTATAAAGCCATGAGAGACTATCATTTTTTTAATTTGTACACATCCTCTCTTGCAATCATCCAACATTAGGAATTAATCTTGTTTGTCAATGTTGGTATTCTTCATAAGTAGGACTGTAGGAAGAGAAAGATATTTTGGTACCTGACACTATTATTACTAGCATTTCAAAATATTTTGGCATCCAGAACAATCTCAAGCATTCCTGCTCCCTCCTTAATTATGAAAATAGTAATAAATTACATCATAGTAAATGAATAGCTCAGCAATCTTATGCTGACCCTGGGAATAAGGTAAGGAATCGTTCCTGTCTCTACAGGGGCATTATATAATCACTAGACAATCTGCGCCCCTTTGAGTCATTTCAGAGGTATTACCTTATCTATGTGGAGAAACAGAATAACCAGTGGGACCAAGAGTGAATTTTGACTTCCCACTGGCTTCCTCATTTCTTTGCAGGAAACTGACAGGCAACATCAGAAATCTTCTGTCCACTCTTTCTTTCCCTTCCCAGGAGATAGGTCTGCTGCTAGTGGGACAGAGAGAGTGGGATTATGTAACTGGCTGGGAAACTGTCAGGGAATGTTAAAAATCAACATCATGTGACTACAACAATAGCAGCACAGCACAGCAGCATTCCAGTAGTGCCAAAGCAGCCTCTGCTTTCCAAAATCCCTCAGGATTCATGGGTCCTGGATTCTGGACACATTCTGAAAAGTTAACTCATTTGAAGTATCTTGGTTAAAAAAAATGTTGCCTTATGATGGACCATTTCGCCCAATTAAATGTTATGACAATGAGAATTTCAGTAGTATATAAATTACTGTATTTTTCTCGATAGTGTTATAATAGTAGTTTGTAGCTGCCTTCTGTTTCTTCTTTCAGTTTCTCAGTCTGGTATTATATAATTGCACATTGCATTTATTTGTTTTCTTAATTCATAGGAATGTTCCACTTGCAAAAGCAACATATGTTTTGGACAGGAAGGGAGCTAAATTCAGTATCAGTATTTATGTTTTCTGGATAATCATTTTGGAAATAGTCCAGAAATTCAGTAACGGCTATGCTGACATTTGAAGCATTTGACGATGCTACTCTTATATAGGAAAACTTGCAAGTCCCACTTTCACAGTATCTTGCATTAGAGAAGGAACAGTTTCCAGAAATTCCACTCCTTTGGATCACATTCAAATACATGGAGTCTTGAG
>JANHFO010000525.1:190818-201418 GCA_032468095.1 Pareas carinatus
CTGGAGCCAGCCTCGTGTCACCTCCCAGGAAGCCAGCACCAGCCAGGAGGGGCACGGGTCCAATAAACAGGTGGTAGTCCTCAGTCACCTCAACAACCTGTCCATGTCCTCAGGAGTCACAGGCCCGAACTCATCCCAGATAACAGGCTCAAGACATGCGTCTTCCCCCCCCCCGGATCATACCAGTCGGAGCTAAAGCCCCTCCGGATCTGGTTGATTTTATCATGCAGATAACAACTGAAATCCTCAGCACGACCCTCCATTGTACTTTGTACCATCAAGCCAGCGTTGACTCTTAATGAACAAATAGATTTTCTCTACAGCAACCTGCCCCTAATCTGATCCTTCAGGTTTTCCAGTGGTGCACTATAACCAAGTCCAACCATCTTGCTACTGGTTCTCCTCTTCTTTCTCCTTCCACCTTTCTCAGCCTTCTTCGGTGACCTAGAGGTAGGTCTTTGCATAATACATCAAAAGTAGAGTAATTTGAGCCTGAGCACATGTACCTCAAGTCAGAACTCTGGATTGATTTGTTCACAGATCCATTTATTTCCTTAAATGTCTGTGGTGTGCTCGGGAGTCTTCTCCTACACCAAAGTTCAAAGGTGCCAATTGTCTTTCTATTCTGGTTCTTCAATGTCCAGCTTTTCTTTTCATAAAGTGTCACAGAGAATTCCATTACTTACATTAGTCTGATCCTTGTAGGTAGAGACACATCACCATATTTGAATATATTTTCCAAGACCTTCATAGCTGCTCTACCAAATGCAAGGCTGCAGCAATTTTTTGACTGCTTATTCCTTTTCTGCTGATGGCTGATACCAAAAGATATATATATTATATAAGATATCTCTCTATATATTTCTCTAGCATTTGCTGAAAAGTAATGAAGGTGTGTAGAAAAGAGTAAGGAAGATAACCTCAACAGAGCTATGCAAGCTTCAAGGTCATCATGACCATTTTTCTTACCTTCTATATTTGCCAACCTGGGGCCACTCTGTTTCATTATGTTCTATTCACACTGTGGCATCTTGATTTGTATATAATTTTCGTATGAGAATATAGAGATATTCTAAGATTCCCATTTTTAAGCACATTCTACTGCCTGTCGTGACTGACACAATTGAAGGCTTTTCTATAACCAATAAAGCATTAAATACTGACTTCTTTGCGATATTCTTTGGGTTTTTCAACTACCCAGCGTGCATCAGCAATCTTGTGATCTATGGTATTTTCTAAAGCCAGCTTTGACTTCTGGCAATTCCTTTTCCATGTAGCGCTCTAATCTGCATTTGATGATCCTAAAAATTATTACGTTAGCTTCTGAAATTAAGGACATTGGATGAGTTTGCACACTTTATTGTTTCTTTTTTTGGCTATCGGAATGTAGATTGATCTCTTCCAATCGGTTGGTCACTGTGCTTTTGTCCAGCACAGTGGTCCTCAACCTTTTGGACACCAGAGACCGGTTCCATGGAGAAATGTTTTTATGCAGACCAGATTGGGTGTAATTTTATATGCTGCCTGCATCCCATGAATGGGGCTTGGCTTGTTTGCATGGCCCGTTTGCTGGCACGCCACAGACCGGTGCTGGGCCATGGACCAGGGGTTGGGATTCCCTGGTTTAGCATGTTTCTGTGGGTATTTCCATCAGTTTCTGTAGCCCTCTGACTAGGTCATGACTGGAGTCCTGATCAAACTTCATTTTCTAGTACTAAAGGTTCTGGTAAGCAGAGAATATTTTCTGGAGTATCCTGGCTGTTGACACCTCTTCTCTGCAGCATTTCAGTATAGTATATCCCTTACATCTTTGCTAGATTTTTTTGGAATAGTTACTATTTGTCCATTGGCATTCTTGGAAAAGGTCTTTCTACCTGGTATGAATGGATGGTTTGCCATCCACCTCTGGCATCTTCCTATATCCCTGCTGCCCAGTAAAAGTACCTGCTTGCTTTAGCTGGCAACTGGGATGACCTTCATATATTGAGTGACCCTGATGGGAATATGTACTCTTGGCATACATTCCCAGCATTCTTTGTTCATCTCTCCCAGGGGCATTACCCCTGCCACAATGAGGCAGCATAGCAGAACTTAGTGGGGGCAAATATTGTATCCGTCAGACCTGCCATCACACCACTTCAGCTCTGCTTCCCTTTGATGACAGCCTGCCATAAAGTATCGGGAGAGGGAAAGGGGGATGTGGGGGAGGGGATATGACAGGAACCAGAAGTGAGAGCCAGAGACACTAGTTGAACAAACCAAAGACACAGGCATGGGAAACAGAATATTTCAAGAGGTGCTAAACCTCAGAACCATTACCAAAACAACTAATTTGAACTTTATTAGACACTAGTAAGATGACCAGGGGGGAAGGCCTGGGAGAGGGGAAAAGTAATGCTTTGCATGGGAATCCTCAGATCTGGCTTTTTCTACACTTGGCTTTAGTAAAAGTATACCTTTCACTGCAAATGGAGTTGAGAGTCTTTCTTTTGTAAATGCCCAAGCTGGGACAGACCCAACAGGCTATTAATAATTACAGGATCACTTTGAGGATTCTTTCTTCTGCAATGGCCTTGAGCTGTTGTAAGATGTACAGTATTATTCAGTCAAGAACCATCAGAGTTCATTGAAATCAAGTTTGTTGAAGCACCCTATCCTGAAGTGCCATTTTAAAATAACCACAGACTAAACTGGATCAAGTTCTCCATGCAGTACTATGCAACTGGATGCTTCTTATAGCATGCTCCTCAGCTTGTTTGAATCCCTGCTCCTATCAAGGAAGCTGGCCTTAAATGTTACAAACTCTTTTAGGAATGTTGCAATAAATTACAATAAATATAATAGATTAAAAATAATGTACAAATATATGAAAACACAATGATCATAATCCATAATAATGAGAGATACAGCCTTTGAAGGTGTGACAGCACTGAATTTAGCACAATACTGATATTGCAAGTGTCGCAATCAGAACTTAGCTTTATATAGTAAGGGTCTGTTTTTTTCCTGTATACTGCCATAAATAGGTGAACCGATAGAAACCCTGATATCTCTGTAGAAAATGAAGTATATCATCAATCTATTGATACCTTTCTAGATGCCTTCACTATTGGTATTCTATAAATGTTTGAGTGCTACACTGAAGATTAAGATAGGATTTCCTATCTCTAAACATACACACACAGCATAATTAATCCAAATAAAAAGATTACAATGCTGCACTACTCTAGATTTCTAAATTGACCCCAATAGGTGCTTATTTAAACTATTAATTTTATTTAAGTGATTTATGGTCAGTTGGAAATATTTAATACCCCTGTTGACTAAATCTTTACACTAAAGCTGTTTCTGCATTATAATAGGATAGTCCTATCTCTTGCATGGCTGGGCCTCCAAGGATCCTTCTCCAAGTGTATTCCCGCCAGGGCCAGATTTAGATGAAAAGAGGCCCTAGGCTATTCCACTTATGAGGCCCTTTCAACTCCCATTTTTAAGTTTTTAAGTTTGTAAATTACATGAGAGATAATAAAATACATCATTGAGGCCCTGGGCTGAAGCCTAGTTAGCCTATAGGAAAATCCGGCCCTGTTTTTACCCCACACCGTGAATTATCTTCCAAGGACATTTGCTCTGTTAGAAAGCAACCTCTGCTTATGCACCAAGGACCCTTTTAGATTTAAGTTCAAAATGGCCGGATGACTCATCTAGGACCCACGAAGGCAAAGAGCTGTTGCATCTCAACCTCCAAACCCCACTTGGATGCCTTGTGTTGATAATAAACAGCTGCTTTTCTGAGCAACAACTCAAGAAAGTCACACACAAAAAGCAAGTCCTATATTTTTTTAACAAAAAAAATAAAATCTGAAGTTTGGGTGAAGCGTCTCTCTCTCTCTCTCTCCCGCCCCCCCTCCTGCAACTGCTCTCCATTTGCTTGCAAGGAGTTAATGCTCTGATCTGTTGCGTGCTTTCTGATGAGGCGAGACTTGACACGCTGCGCCAGAATAATGAAATGCAATACACATTAATAGGACCTCCCACTGTTTGATCGCTTCTGCTCCACTAGCCCCATTGAAGATTTCACTTTTCTTTTAACAGTCACAATAACAGAATGTGACATTAAGCCTTTTACATGTGGCAATTTATTTTAAAATATTGGGGCACTCCAAACAGGATCCAGAATGTTAAATAAGATATGCATGAGATGGAAATCAGAGCAACGCGGCTTGGAGGAGACAGCCCTCAGACGGAGTGAAAGCAGCTACTACGCTTTTATTCTTAATTGCTGTTTAAGGCACAAAGACAAAGCTGAGCTGCAAGAGGGAAAAGGAAGAAGAGGGAAATATTCTCCACTTCTACTAGAGGTGAAAGTGTTACCTAAGAAGGGAAGAAAATTCATTTATGTCCCAAAGGTGCACAGGTTCCATAAAGTTTCATTCTGTTCAGGAGGCTAGCAGAACTGACCTTCACAACACCCAACTGCGTGTGCATGTGAGTGTGTGACTTGTGCAAGTGTGTGACTATGGAGTGCCACCTCAGATGCACTGGGCAACCTGGAATACGTTGCAAAAGACGAACGTGCATCACCCAGCTGAAGACAGCCATAGCTGATTTGAAGGCTCAGCTCCAGTGTGTTCCTTACCCAAGTCACGTGACTGGGTGGGATTTGAACTGATTGCTAACATTCGATTCAGTTTTAAACAGAAGCAATTTGCTTTTCTTGGAATCATTTCTCCCTGCAGCTTTTATTAGAGATGAGCTATCAATCCCTAGGTGTAGGCAGATCTGAGAGATGTTGGAATTAGAGGTCTGAATGCTGTTTTATTAGATGGATGTCAGCCCTGCCACATGCAACCTTTGGAGAATCCATTAGAACCGGGGTCTCAGACTCACAGTCATTGAGGGCCAGTGCCACTGCCGCTGCAGTTGCCATGGCCCGCCCTCCCCTCTCTCCCCACCGAGACCCCCCAGAGATCCCCATGCCCCCTGTGTTCCATGAGGACAGACCCCAAGGACCCACTGCAGACCTCACCAATGGCCTCGCCATGACCGAAGAACCCCTACCTGCGCCGTCATTCCCACTTCCAGGGAGTGCCTCGCTCACCACCATGTCTGACCCATAGGCTGGGTACAGGCAATCCATGGGCAGTATCCAGCCTGCAGGCCACCTGCTTGACATATGTGCATTAGACCATCTGTATAGTAGCCATACAAGTCCAAATTCTTAGGTATCCCTCTTCCTAGAGCAAATGCTGCTCGTGTAGAAACTGGGAGATGATGAGTTCTAGATCTGCCTTAGGCATGAAACCTGGGTGGGTGACTTTGGGCCAGGCCGTCTCTCTCAGCCCAACCCATCTGAGTTGTTCTTACGGGAGAAATGGGAAGAGGAGTATTACATATGAACTAGATATGTTCACCACGTTGAGTGAAAGATGGATGGATGGATGGATAAAGTCTAATAATAATTATAAGTAGAGAGTCAGGTTTGGGAAGAAGGCATCCAGCAGAAAGAGGAGGAGATCTTTCCCCATAAAGCTGGTTATGTTTATGTTATCAAATCTGGAAATAATCCAAATTGCCATCTAAAGAGGCGATTCCTCCAAAGAACATTAAGCCCTGAATTAAGGACAATAGTGGTGGATAAACTTTTTATGGTCAGAAGATACTCGAAGATCCTTTTTTTTCCAGTCGCAGGAACCACAGAGAATGTGGTGGAGACATGGCAACATCACCTAAATGAAGAAGGGAATAATTTGGGTTCCTTTTTTCATGTTTAGGGTACAAAAAAACCAGCTCTTTCGCCACTGAATTTCATGACTATGATCTGGAAATGATCCAAGGACAGAAAATTAGGGCTGTAGGTGAAGAAACGCATGCAGCCAAAGACCATCTTCTCCTGTTTTACACTCTCCTACTGGCTACTATTGCCTTGTATTTTCTATTGCATAGGAAAACGCAGTTCAAAATGGGGTTTTGAGCAGCTAAATGATTAGCAAGAAGGCAAGTTAAGTGGCTCCTCTTTCCTAACTCTTCATAGCCTGAAGCTCCCTGCTACAGAAAGGTAACAACTACAAAACCATATGTCATGTGTGATATAGGTTGCACTTGGCTCCTAATGGCGAGGTGGACACATTCAGGGCAGCAAAACAATTCATGACCTTCTTCCACAATATCTTCACACAGACACACACCGCGATTTATTGGTAGATCTACAGCTTTTATGGTGTTCAATCATCTACCCATCAAAGAGCGAATCAAGTCCAACCCAGTTTACTTTTTAAACAGGTGCTTCCACCCGCAGAAATCTGCAAATCCGCCTTGATGCGATTTGAATTTCTCAGCTGATTCAATCTGATTCGATGCCTGCCCACTTTTAAATGGGTTGGTGAACTGATTCAATCCAATTTGGACCTGCCAACCAATCTAAAAAAATCGCATGATTTATATTCAAATGTGAAAAATTGTCTTTGCATCCGTTTAAAAGCTGGTCAGTTTTCTGAAAAGAAGCCAAATTTATTCAAAAGCATCCAGTTTGGCACAGTATATCGTTTTGACAATTCAGTGTCATTTGGCCCTACGTAAATAGTCTTTTCAACCCAATCACCCAATCCTTTCTCCCCAGTATGACTCGGCAGTGTGGAGAAAATGTGCAAAATTCCCACGCCTGCCCCCTGCCTCTACAAGCACACACAGATCATCCAAATGATTTATGGACTAAGATTTCTGTTACTGAGCAGCAAGTCTAATAATAAGATACCCAGAGGCAGATGGATGCTCCTGTTTCAGAACACTGAGCTATGGCATCAGACAATCAAAGTTTACAATACTACGTTGACATATTCGTTCCTCTGATTTACCTTCTGCCTTCCTACACAGAATACTCGAAGTGGCTAATCAAAACATATAAATGCCATCCAAAATGATTAAAAATCATAATTTTAAAAAAGAATATTAACATTACGCATTTTAAAAAGGCAAATACATCCCTTGGCATCCATTGCACACCCGTTTTATCTGTAACCTGCTGGGAACGTGATCAAAAGCTACAACTAGTAGTTGTTGGCAAACTAGGAATGGCTTGGAGATCATTTGTCCAAACTCATTGACAAAAACTGAACTGAGCCTGGCTTTTTGTAGCAAATAAATCAGCCAGATGAAAAGGTGTAATGTTATTGAGGAAATACAAATACTACCAGTTTCTCTCCATTCTGAATTGTGTATTTAATACAATATATGTACCATAGTATATCTTAGTAATCTTTTTTTTCTTAAACTAATTGTTTAAGATAGGAAAAACATCTAGATCTACTTCATTGAAATGCTACTTTAACAAAATTTTGCAAGTTGGAAAGTATAAAACTTCTTGCCATCACTTTTAACTGCTTGATTCATTAGGACAGGCCCTTCCCATGTTTATTTCTGATTGTTAAGCCTCTGGGGTCTCCTGTTTCTCTTGTCTGATGGTTTCCTAGGTAGCATCTCGTCACCGACAGAGATCATTTCCACATTCCATTGCACTATCTTCCCCACAGAAGTATGTTCATGAGAAGGATGCCAACACCCATCATCCAAAAATGGTGAGACACTCTAATTTAATAACTCCAAGAATCCAAATAGGAGAAACTGTCTACTTCTAGTCTGTTTCCATTTTGCATATATCCCATCATGATGCTCCATAAATCCATTTCCTTGTACAATAGGCATTAGATATTCTGTTTATAAAGTATATAGCACCACAGAACAGAGTGTGTACAGTCACCATGAGTTTTACTGCTTAACCATTTTAACAGTAACAGGAAACAGGAAACATGACTTAGAACAAAGGGGGCATAGAGTATTTGCCATAGATCCAAACTTGTAAACACTGCCATCTACTGGCTGAACACTATTGTAGGTGTTGCACAAAAATACATCCCAACAAAAAGGCCATTGAGCCAGTGCTGCCCAAAGACATTTCCGCGGTCATATAGCCAGCATGACATCAAGGAGTGCTGTTCCCTTCCCACCAACGTGGTTGACAGGAGCTGGGATGAGGATGGGAGTTCACTCCATCACAAGGCACTCAGGTTGAATCTGGGCTTCTGGCTTTCCAGCTGACAAACCCAATGCCTTAATCGCTGAGTCACTGTGCCACCCACAAAAAATGAATAAATAATGAAATGAATGTAAAAAATCCCTTTTTGTATGCAAGCTAAGAAATAAGCGACACTGAAAGACTTAGAGAAATGCACACCCCAAAGGATGCAGCTCATATATTCACTAAAGCGATGTGAGTTAAGACACAATGAAAAATGTGGTTCCAATCAATGTTTGCCCTACCACTCAAGCTGCTCAACCACCAGTTCCTCCACCCTCGTTTCTGCCTTGCTAAATGACCCCCAATTTTCAGGTACATCTTGGGCCAATTCTTCAGCAGAGGAATAAGGGAGGAAAAGGCGATTCCTAGAGAATTCAAAGGAGTTGGAGGAGTCGAAGATGTTGATGGCAAAAGTCATCCAAGTAGTATTCCCTACGGACCTCAACTGGCCTGGGAAGAAACCCTCCCTCCCCATATGCACTCTCTTGCTAATAATGGGCTCCCGTGCCTGTCTGGATCAGCATAAGGAACATGAGCTGCCAGAATACGATTCCCTATATGAAAATGGGTCAGGAAAATAACAGCATAGAGAATACAATGCTACTTTTGAATGTGTGGCACTTACCTGGCGGTGGAGCACCTCACCTTGATGGTCTAATGAGAGCTTCCTAGCAAGAACTGTGACTTATGGCTATTGTTTATCCTATAGGTCAATCCCTTGGCCAAATTTCTAATAAGGGTCTCTTTTCCCGTGGGAAATGTACTTATCTTCCCAATTAGCAGGCATGGGACTCAAGACAATCCCTATTGCTGCACTTTCCCAAAGTGCAGAATGCCCCCATGCTGAAATTCCCCGTGTGCACGCACACTCTCTGCGTGCTGGTTGTGCTTTTCGGACCATTTCCACATGCCTGAATGACTCTGGAAGTCCTGTCACTGCAGCTACGGTCTGTTGGTCAAATATCTAATTCAGGAAATGCATAATATCTACCTGTCATGCTGTAATGGCTCAGAAGAAAGAATCAGGTTTGGAATGTGAGTAGGCTGAAAATCAAACACAACGTTGACCTGCGCCTTCCAGGACTGTCAGTGTTTCAGGAAGCCAGGCAAAGAATCCTTTCAAAGACCCTGTGGCAAATCTGTCCGGAGGACCTCTTAGAATCCTTCAAGTCTCCCAAATGAACTACATCTGCCATAGAAAAAGAAAATTGGTGTGTCCTGCTTCATGTACAGCGATAGGTGATCTCAAGTTTGGGCTCCTGAAGATAATTACTAGGTGGATCGATGCTCAGGATTGTACAACTGGTCCTCAGCATACAACCATAACTGAACTCAACATTTCTGTGGCTAAGCGGAACATTTGTTAAGTGAATTTTGTCCTATTTTATGCGCTTTCTTGCCACAGCTGTTAGATGGATCCCCGCAGGTTTTGTGTTAGCAACACCTTTGTAAAGCAAATTTGGCTTTCTCACTGACTTTGCTTGTCAGAAAATCGCCAAAGGGACAACGCAACTGTTGTGTTGAGTCAGTGGCCGAGCATCTGAATTTGGATCGTGTGAACATGGGGATGCGGCAACGGTTGTAAGTGTGGAAAATGGTCATTCGGGCCCTTTTCCCAGTGCCGCTGTAACTGGGAATGGTCACTAAATGAACTGTTGTTAGTCAAGCATTACCTGTATTTGAGTGACGTGGCCTACAAGTCAAGGTTCAGGAATCAGAGATACAAGCAAAAAGTAAAAGGAATCCTGCAGTGAGCAAGGAGAACAAAGGAATAATTAATTGCAGATGCTGGTCCAGCAACCAAAAAGTTTGACCTGGAAAGTTTTATAGTTTGGACTTCAAAGACTTGCCGATGGCTCAGCTATAATTCACCTCTTTCCCAATCTAGGCAGTCTCTAGAAAAGATTTCCAGCTCAGAATCCCACAATTTCCTTTACTGACTGGAAAATTGCAGCGTTTAGTTCACATATCTGATAGATATTTGTGGTTGTGAATGCCTTACTCAAAAGATAACTCTTGAATAACCCTTTCATTTCCAAGGGGATTTCTTTCTTTTCTTTATAATTTTTTCATTGCTTTTTTACTTAATAACAAAAGCAGTCTTTAACAATAATGTAGAACAAATAGGGCAAAGATAAAAAACATTATAGTAAATCATTTTAACAGTAAGCTGTACAGCTTTATACATACTTATCTAAGGCAAATATTATTCACATACTTATATATTTTAATATATTTATATAAATATCATAATTATCCTGTTTTATTATTTAACTTTTTACTTTAAACGCTTGTATTCAATATGTAGAACTAATCATTCATAGATTACAGGATTCCATCATCTAATAGGTATCAAAAAATCAAAGACAATCCATTATATATAACCTGAACAACCGCTATCCTTCCACCTCCTCCTTTCCTTTAACATTCTGTATTTATCCCGTCTAGCTTAATGTTCTGGTGTTTTGTCATCTATCACCTGTTATAATAGTTAACAGTTTCTACTCCTTTACTTTGTTTTCTAGC
>JANHFO010000525.1:250773-263487 GCA_032468095.1 Pareas carinatus
CTGGAACCGAAGAGGTTTCTTGAATGAGAAGTAAAATGTTTTCCGTTTTCCAGTTGTGACATCTTCGGTCACAAAATGTTTAGATATGTGACAGGATGAAATGTTTTGTCGCATGATGATTGTACTTTATAACATGATGACACGATGAATGTACTTTGTGATTATGAATGCAGCTAATACGTACACGACACGATGGATGTGCTTTATGATTGATTGTGGATGCATTTTAGGATTGTAATCATTGTTTGTCGATTGTAGCCTTATGATTGTAATCACAGTTGGTCCATTATAGCCTCTATGTAAGTATACAAGGAGACAAATTCCTTGTGTGTTCAGACACACTTGGTGAATAAATAAATTCTTCAAAAAAACCAAAAAACAACAAAATCCAGTTGCCTTATTGGAAAATCACCTTTGAGAGAGCCACGACCCGGATGATTGAGAATTGCCATAGATCTTCAGTCACTAAGTGAAACCTCAACAGTGCTTATGATCTGGCTTTGGTTTTTCTTTGCTTTTCAAGGTCATAAATGCGAGGACTGGCCATGAAGTTGCTTTTTCATTGCCGTCATAACTGTAAAACGTCTGCTTAAAAAAAACGCAGTCATTAAATACAGAACTACCTTATTTTTCGCCCAGAGGACAGACAGTCTTTTCTCCCTGGTGATGTTTCTGCTGTCACTTCTCAACATAGGAAATTGTTTTGCTGCGGTTCTTTTATTTGGTTTTCTACAACATCCACTGTCACTTTGAAGGGTTATCGGCGGCAAAGCAACTCGATGATGTTAAGTGGAATAAATAAAATATTTCCCTGCTTGGCTTCTCAGTGGTCTGTTGGACGCTTCAACTCAAACCGTGATGGGGGGAACTTTGTACACAAATCCCACGTTCTCATCCCCTGGATTGATTTCCTCCTCATTCAGTGCCAATCCATCCGGAAGCATCCCCCATAGCTGTCCAATTAAAGCTGCGCCCCTTTTTTACATGGAGCGAATTGAAAAAAGGGTGGGCTTTGATCACATGACTGTGGCTGCAATCTTGGTTTCTCCATCCCCCTCCCACACTCTCTGGTCCCTGCAAAGCCCACAGATTCATCCCTTGACAGTAACGCACGGGGCAGTCTCTTTGCTTTAAGAATTCCTGTGCAAAATTAGAATCTTCCTTTCCCCCTCTTTCTAGGATATTCTGGGAGAGACAGTCACTTAAACATGGTTTATGTCCTTGCTTACAGAATTACAGAGTTGGAAGGGACCTTGGAGGTCTTCTTGCCCAACTCTCGGCTCAAGGAGGAGACCCTGCACCATCTCAGACAAACACTTGTCCAATCTCTTCTTAAAAACCTCCGGTGATGGAGCCCCCAAAACTTGTGGAGGCAAGTTGTTTCACTGATTCAATGTTCTTACTATCAGGAAATTCCTCCTCAGTTCTAAGGTTGCTTCTCTCCTTGATGAGATTCCATTCATTGCTTCTTGTCCTGCCTTCAGGGGCTTTGGAGAAGAGCTTGATCCCCTGTTCTTTGTGGCAGCCCCTGAGATACTGGGCCACTGTCATCCTGTCGCCTCTAGTCCTTCTTTTCATTAATCTATTTCATCAGGCTAGATAAAATCTTAGCAGCTGCTTTCACGGAACCTACTAAGTTTTAGTACTTCCGTTCTTAGATTTGGTTTGGTTTGGTGGAAATTTAGCATGTTGTACGGACCCAACCTACTCATTGAGCTTGCGGTTCAGTGGAATAGATGAACTCAGAATGTGAGTTCATTCAGTAACTAGGTTAGAGAGTTTCTGTGGAGGCATCTTCGGCATTTTTGTAATTTTTGAAATTTTGTAATTGGTCAATTACAGCCTTATGAATTATGATTATGAATGTGTCTTAAGATTGTAATCACTGTTTGTCAATCATAGCCTTATGATTGTAATCACTGTTTGTTAGTTATAGCCTGTACGTAAGTATAGAGCATGTACACCGGAGACAAATTCCTTGTGTGTCCAGACACATTTGGCCATTCTATTCTATTCTATTCTATTCTATTTTATTCTATTCTAACTAGGTTAGAGAGTTCTGTGAAGGCATCTTCAGCAGCTACTCCATTTGATACTTTGCATCTCTGCCTATATTATAAGTGTTGGCTTGATAAGATGAGTACATGACTTATGTATCCCCATCACATATCCAATGGCTTCCCGGGTACAGCTAGACTCTCCATAGAGAGATATGTATTGGAGTTTCTCGCATGATGTTCAGAATTCACGCACATCAATGGGCAGCTTTGTCTGGGAGACCTGTTTGGGGCAGATGAATGCACGGGGGGGGGAGAGTCTTTTCCTTTGCTAGAAAGGGATCAGATGGAGCTCGTTTTATCTTTATTTCAGAAAATGACGGTGGAAGGTGAAAGTCACGCAGATGACAGGGAGCGCCATCTCCGCCAGCGCCTGTCTTGATAGCAGGCCATTTGTTTCACAAGTTGGCTCCCGGGAGCAGTCTTAATGCCTGTGATGCTGGCTAGCCCAGAGCAAACGGTGACAGGCTGCTAAGGAGAGTGGAGGTTGCACAAGCCGACGGCGCCCTCAATGGTGGGCTAATCATGGGTGCCTCTTCGAAGTTAATTGCCCTTTGTTTATTTTGCACGCAGGCAGGAACAAGCATACGTGCCTTATGGAAACTGTTGGAAAGAAAAGCCACATCGGCTTGGATGGGCATTCAGGTAGAGGACATATTTAAAAATCCACTTACCATTCCACTTCAGCTCAATGGGCTTAAATCTGGAGTAGCAGAGGGGATCTTCCCATATGTTCCAAGTAACCCTTGCGACTGTGTTCGCAGACAACTAAATCAGCCTTTTCTAATTCAGAGCGACGCAATGCGCAGTGGCCCGATGGAGATTATAGGCATTGTCCTCCAACTCAATGAAGGACTGTCAGGAGACTTTCTACATTTTGATGTCCCCACAGTGGCAGAGTATAACTGAACTCCCTAGGAGTGATTTTAAAATCTGCTTTCCTCTCCACCAGCAAGCCATTTTCCTCCCTCTACATTCTGTACTTAAATTGACTGCATAGCCTTTGGAAGGCATTCTGGGCTTGTAGAGAAGTGACTGTTGTCATTTGCAATTCATGACTCTGCAATTAGCGCCTTCTGACTTGCCAATTTTGAAGTCAGGTGCAAATAGATGTTGAGCTCTGCCAGTCTTAACTAAACGGGGCTAGGTACTGAGCAGAGTTGCAGCTAGCAGAAATTAACACGACGCTTGCATCAATTCTGAGCACCACTTAGAATCTCAGCCAAGAACCCACACAAGTGAGAGAAAAAAATGATGTCACATCCACATCCTCTTGTTTGAATGTTAGGCCAGGAGCCTCTAACGATTAGTATAAAGATATGCCAGGATGTCAATTCAGCGCCCACTGATAGCCATTCCATTCAGCTAAAAAGTACTGTATGTAGCTTGACTTATGACCGCAACTGAGCCCAACATTTCCGCTGCTACACCGCCCTGAGTCCTTCGGGAGAAGGGCGGTATATAAATTTAATAAATAAATAAATAAACAGTTGCTAAGCGAGCTTTTCCTCAGCTTTGCTTTATTGAACTTCACCCTTCGTCAAGCTTCACTGTCGATCCTCACTGAATAAATACAGGGAGTCCTGGACTTGTGACCACCATTTCTGAGGCTAGCTGAGACTTTTGTTAAGTGAGTTTGCCCCATTTTACGACTTTTCGTGCCGCAGTTGTTAAGTGAATCGCTGCCATTGTTAGGTTAGTAACACCGTAGCTAAGTGAATCTGACTTGCCCACGGACTTTGCACGTCAGGGGATCGTCGAAGGGGATCGCGTGACCCTGGAATCCAGCAGCTGTCATAAATATGAGTCAGTTGCCAAGCGTCTGAATTTAACTCACGGGACCATGGGGATGCTTCAATGGTCATTAAGTGTGTAAAACAGCCACGAGTCACTTTTTTTCCAGTGTCGTTGCAACTTTGAACTGTCACTAAATGAACTACTGCAAGTTTGAGGACTACCTGAATTAGGCATCAGGTGTCAAGCCCTTCTACATTAGCCTGTTAACCAGATGAATAAACAATCCAAAACGAACAATAGTTCATTAAGGCTATTTATTTTCTAGGGAGCAGACTCTATAGGAAGTGCAACCTATTCAAGGTCCATGTTGAATCTGGGATTCTCTGGGAGGTTCTTTCCCACGGCCACAACCTGCATCTCCGCCTTCTCTCCTCATCACGTGCCCAGCCACATAGATAAGGGCCCAGCTGCAAGGCGATGTCCAACTCCCCCCTGTCTGCCTCCATGGCAACTCAGAGAAGATCTAGGAGTTGACATCAGGATCCTCTCAGCTAAATCCAGAGTATATAAACTCCATTCCACATATCAACAAGAATCACTGGACTAATTAAGAAATTAGTAAGAAGCGACGGACTAGCTTTCAACAACACAACAAACAAGACTCAAATATAGCCGGGTAGTTTTGCAGTTCGACATACCTCAGGAACTCAGTCATTTGCTTAGAAGGTTATGTGCAGCAGTACATCATTTTCACCCATAAATTGGATTAATTGGCCACCACACGCTGTGTGAATGATCATTATATTCATTTACCCAGCTTTAGTGTGTTTGTGGGACTAGCCATTGAATGGAAAGCACTTCTGGTAAAAGATCAAGGAACTGCCTCACCGAAGTGGGTGCTCATTGGGGTGTGCCCTCTGCCTTACCACCTCAAGTTGTGCAGCGGAAGGATACTGAAAGGAAGCTGTGTGTCCCAGTCAGTGGCTGTAGGAGAAGAGCAGGTTGAGCCAGAAGGTGGCGATAAACGTGGCATCAGTTTGGAGTCATTGCTCGGTCACAGGAGACCTAAATGTCTATGGAGATCCTCTCATCCAGGCCATGGTTGTCCCAAAGGTGCTTTTTCAAAAGGCAACTGGACTTTGTTTTTTCTTGAAGACGTTTTGTTTCTCTGAAATGAAGGAGCTTCTTGGATGAGAAGTGAAATGTCTTTCAAGAAAAACAAAGCCCAGCAGCCTTTTGAAAAACTAATTTGGGGACAAGAGACCCACATTCACCCCTCCCCTTGAATTTCACTGATATCTAGCGCCAACTTAGCTTTGACCATTAGTTGACTAGATTCTTGGGTATAAGTAGCAATATTTTTTTAAAAAAAAACCCTCTTCTGTGCTTTGAATTCAATTAATGCTTCTCGTTCATTTGTTCCTGATACTGGCCATTCCTTGAAACAAGATCTTTCTACATAGGCATTGAGGGTAAGCAAAAGTCATTGGCTGGTCAAGTTGAAAGGGTTAAACCACTTCACTCTTTTATGCTGAGGTAGATAAAAAAACAATGATTTTTTTTAAAAAATCATTTTTAATTTAAATCAGTTTTTTTAATTTAAATCAATTTTAAATGTAAATCATTTTTTAAAATTTAAATCAAGTTTTTAAATTTAAATCAAGTTTTTAAATTTAAATCATTTTTTAAATTTCAATTGATTTAATTTTTATCAAATTTATTTTAATAAAATGCTTTTGAAGTAAAATAAATCTATTTAAAGATAGTTTTCTACTTAAGGTACATTAATAATTTAGTTTATTCAGCATGAAATGAAGCTTAGTTATGTAGCATGAGGGCAGCCTCATAGCAGCCTCACAGCTTCATATTGTGCAATATTTACATTTTTGGCAAACTCATTCCATGAATCCAAGCTCTACAAGCTGAGATAACATGCACTGAATGGATGCATTTACACAATTTCACAATTTCACCATGAGATAAAACCAAGTTCAGGAATATTTCTTTATCCCATTGTTTGGCAAATCTATGTGCACTGCAAACTGTATGATTGTTTGGAGAGAAATGCATCTATGGCAGGCTCTAAGTGTGAGGAGGAATTTAATGAGTTTACCAAAAATGTAAATATTGCAAAATATACAGCCTCATGCTGCATAACTAAGTTCCATTTCATGCTGAACAAACTAAATTAGTAATGTATCTAAAATAGAAAACTATCCTTAGATAGATTTTTACTCCAAAAGCATTTTTATTAAAATAAATCTGATAAACACCATCAATTTTTATTCAGCCTGATTTAAATTGAGCCTTTTCACTAGTGATTTAAATCGTGATTTAAATTGTGATTTAAATTGACCTGATTTAAATCAAATCCATCCTGGGAGGGGTTCACTTGAAGCTTCATCAAAGCCGGATATTTCCCTAAAGCTTCACATCCCATAATTACCCATTTAGTTTACTTTTCTATCAGCAAGAGGAAGAATCCCCCCCAAATGCCCAGCTTGCTCTAAGGGCCCTCAAACTCTGCAACATGACCCTTTCCATGAAGTTTCTGATTGTTTATTGGTCCCCAGACATTTATTATATGAAAAGAATGGAATAAATGCCATTCGAACAAATGGTGTTGCAAATAACAACAAGAAAACTGAAGAAAGAGACTGATTGCACTCTTAAGAAGAGATGCATATAAAGCCAGATTTGAGAAGACAGCAACAGATGGCAAATGCCACCTCTTCAAAGAAGCTGAAGAAAGAGTGGATATCCCAGTTTGTCGCTGCAAGACGATCACACAGGCTGATTACCAACAACAGCATGGCAAAGTAGCAACAACGGTGCATTGGGATATCTGCAAGAAATACCATTCGCCTGCAAGCAAGAAATGGTGAGACCACAAAGCAATAGAAAACGGAGAAGCTAAAGTGTTTTGGGACTTCACAATTCAATTAGATAAGCACCTGTCACATAACACCTCAGATTTAACAATTGTTGATTTAAAAAACCAAAAACAAATGTCTGGATAGTGTGGGTAGGGGACGTGGCAGCGCCTGGCGACAGCAGAATAGATGAGAAAGAACTGGAGAAAATCACAAAATGCATGCTGGCTGGGGAATTCTGGGAGTTGAAGTCCACACATCTTAAAAGGTTGAGAATCACCGACGTGGAACTTTAAGTAATCAGGAATGGCTGCTAGCCACGTTTGACAGGCATTACAGAATGGGAGCTGAGATCTGCATTAGATCAGGGCCCACTTCCTGGCGCAGTCCCACGGTTATCCCCGTCTGGGGCAGAGAGAGTGAGAAAAAGAACCAGAGTAAAGTGGCAGCATTTAAGCAATTCAATCCTGAGCTGATAAATCTGTCTTTTCATCCTTAATTAATTCTCTAACTCCCCAGAAATGCTGCTCTTGCTGTGATAATCTTTGCTCACAGCAGCACAGCCTGGGCCCAACGTGCCTGCGTAATCCATTACGGGAAAAGCTTTACAGAAGAAGAAGAAGAAGAAGAAGGATCCTGGCACAGGTGCCTCCCTGCTCCATCATCCTGGCATCACCCCTCCCTTTCCAGCCGGTGCCCCAAGGCAACCACCCTGGTGTCACCTGCTCAGGAAGACAGAAAGCCAGGTAAAGCAATTTCTTGTGAGGAAACACTTTCTGGGAAGAGGGGGGTCGATTATTTCAGGGAACCTAAATAATTCCCTGGGAAGTTTGCCTCCCGCTTCCCCACCAACATATTGCAAACCAGTATGCAAGGGGCAGAGTTTGCATCACAACATTATGATATGTACCAATAGAAGAGAATATTTATAGCTCAGAGTTGAGCGGGATGGGGGGAGGCGGTGGTGATTTTTGGCAGAATAGCACAACTCGCTGCTGAACAATTTAACAATTCAATTTAACTATTTCAAATAAATAAAAAAATATTTTAATTTTTGCCATTCGCATTTCATTTTGTTCCTCCTTTGGCATCCTTTATTTCATGATTCTGTTCCACCCTTTTTATATTTATAATAGTTTTACTCTTGTCCTGCAGCGAGTTGCCCCGTAGTGCGCTATCCCACGGCGAGTTGACTGTAGCAAGTTGGCCACGGTGACTTGGCCGTGGCGACTTGGCCATGACAAACTGTCATAGACCCATTCTTGGTGCTCTCTGAGCTTGGCTGTTTCCTTGCAGATATTTCATTGCCCAACTAGGTAGCACCATTGGTCCTCATTAACTGATGATGTTACCTAGTCAAGCAATGAAACATCTGCCCGCAAACATCCAAGCCCAGAGACCACCAAGGACCCTGCATTATGATGCACAGTTTGCCTGCTGTGCATTCCCTCAACCCCATCTGCAGATGTCCATGTTTCCATTTGCCAATGCACCTGATGTTTGCAAAGGAATCCCTCTAGTTATATAGGGGTTTGAAGCTTACTTCCACACAACGTACCCCAATACCCCCGAAGCCTTTTCTCTGTAGTTGATCATAGGAACCAAGGGAAAACAGGTTCCTCCTTCTGCCTGATCCTTGAAGCAGCCCGACAAGCCTAATCATCAACCACACCTACAAAGGCACAAGAGGGTGCTCATTCACTGTATTCTCCTTGGCCCACAGTCTGGCATCTCCTTGTGAGAAAGGCAGCATGGATTAGCGGGAGCTCTTCCCCTGCTCGTCATGGATGCTGGCCTGCTGCGTACTCCCCCCCTCCTCTCTCCACAGTCCTATCCTTTGGAAACTTGGCTCACATCTCATTAGTGTGCTTAATGAGCAGGAGATCACTAGTGCATGGCAGGCAGCCTTCTCCTAGCAGAACCCAAACCCATCTAGTTTGGATTAAGGGGAAAGGGAGCCAATCGTCAATGCATTGCTCGGCTTCTCTCTCTGCTGCCCAAGGCAGTGAGCCAGAGAAGACCGATCACCTGAGTTATAGGAATCCGTGAAACTGTTGTCCATCCTGTCCATGTTGGCCGGCTGTCTTACGCAGCAACGTCTGGCAGCTGCTTCCCACTGAGACTTAGCGCCACTGCTTGTGGGCTCCATGTGAATCAAAAAGGGAGAAACAGAGAAACAGGATGGGTGCTTCTATGAAGGAAGCACACAGGGTCATTTACCTTTAAGACGCGTGGACTTCAACTCCCAGAATTCCACAGGCAGCATTTGGAAGTTGAAGTCCATACACCTTGAAGTCACTAAGGTTGAGAAACCCTACTTTATCACCAGACCCATCACAAGTCCATCTCCATATGCAACCCACTCCTGATCCCTCACAAGACCCATCACTAAACCCTCCCCAAGGTGGCCAGCCCATCACAACATCAAACTCTTATAAACAGAGTGCTGACATCCCCTAGAAATCCACTGAAGGTGTTACCTAGCCTGGTAATGAAATGTTCAGAATCCAACCCACAAGCTCGGAGAATGAACCTCCACTCCCACCCTACACCCAAGCTGCAGATATTCGCCACTATTGGAAACCCTAATTTAGTTCAGCTATTAGCTCAGTGCAGGACAGAACATAATAGAGCATTCCAGCCAATGGCTGTGCAGCTTTTATTTAAATAAATCTATGAAGTCCACTTTGATGTCTTCACTCCGGCCCACCTTCTGATCATCAGGGCCACCAGGCCTTCCTCCCTTAGTTTTGGGGCAAGTTGTGATCTCTGAGTGAAGATTACCCTCTTGGTTTGTTATTTCTCAGAGTCAGGGCCGGGGCGGGCTGTTTCCCAATCAGTCTGACTTCCTCTCTCCTGACCACTAACCACAAAAGCTATTTTCAAACCGACAGGAGAGGCGACTGACGTAAAGTCAACCACATCAGCCAACCAACCCTGCTCCACCCTTTCCCATTCTCACAGCGACACTTGGAAGTTCAGCGTGTCGCAAAGGAATAAAAAAAACCAAAGAAACAACTGCAGGGTGCTGTACAATAAAAGTTCTCGGTACCCTATGAAAATGTGGGACGTCATGAACATTTTGGAGCATGGGAATCTTTGCTGGAGGATGGCAAGGTTATGCCAATGTTGCCGCAAAACCTTCTTCATTCTCCCCCATGGTAGTAACCCTTGAGCTGAACCAGAAAAGATCACTGCAAAGGAATTCCAGCAGACTCAATGAAGCACCAGTTCAAGCAAACTAACTTAGTTGGTGGGCTGGCATAATATTCAAAGTCAGCGATGGCTAACCTTTTAGACACTGAGTGCCCGGATGAGTCACGACTAATGAGTCAGAGCTCATGATGTCATCATCTGGCACCGCTGCTCTCTTTCTGAGCATGTGCATGAGCCCATGATGTCATCACCCAGCGACGCTACTCCTTTCTAAGCATGCTCAACTCTGGGGCGATGCTGGGGCGACTTGGCTCACATGCCCGCAGAGATGGATCTGCATGCCCGATGCAGCCACTTGCCATAGGCTCGACATCACTCTTCTAAACTATATTTTTGTCCAGTAGCCTGGGTTCACATGGCAGGCTATCAAGGTCGATGTTAACCAAGCTTAGCATATTGTGTAAATGCGGCATGAAGATTGGAAACTGCCCTGGCAGAGAGGTGTTGTATGAACAAAGTCACTCTGTACGGAACTCACTGATGCAGTGATTAATTGATTAGGTGTCATCAAGCTGGTGTTGAACCTTAGCAACCACAAAGCTATGTCTGTTCCCAGAGCAGAAGTAATTGTGAGGTGCCTCCATAAGTTGGTGTTTGTTGAGATTTGTTAAAACTGTTTTTTATGTACTTTTTGTTAGCAACCTAGAATTACCTAGGTTAACAGTGAGGTGGAACCACTGGCTGAAGGGGAGGAGGCCCCAGCAGGGGAAGTAAAAAGACATTCCTGTTTAGTGTCTGTTTGGAGGAGGAAACATCTGAGATCAAGCCCCTACATCAATATCTGCCATTTTCCAAGGGAAGGCAGACAGTCTGGCAAGATTCTTGTAATATAAGCAATCAACAATAAAATATCTTCTTGGGCAAATTCAAGAGTGATTCTGGTTGCTTGCGCCTGACAGATCATCACGTAAAATAGCTAAATAAATAAATGAGGACCAGTTATTAACTCGCCTACAGAAAGATGACAGGAAAGATTCATGTTTCACACAAAGAAGCAGAAAAAGCTCTATTCCTGGTAACTATTCTCAAGAAAAATGGAAAAAAACGGTGTGAAAATAACTTCAGATATGAGGCGACATATGTTTTGATTATACCACACCATCTATATGTAGGCCTATATGCCGCCTTACAAACATAGTAATCTGGATCGTGCACTACACTAAGCCATGTTTTCTTTAATCATCCTTTGCAAAATACACAAGCGGGAACATATCACGGCAAGTCACAAATATTGGCTTGCACCCCCAAGGATTATGTCTTAAAGCAACGTGGAAATCCAGCTTGCAAAAGGTGAGATAGCCACGGGATGATAGTTTTGACATAGGTAAAAGTAAAGGTTCCCCTCGTGTCTGACTAGCGTGCTCAAAGTTTCAAAGCCGAAGAGCCAGCACTGTCCGAAGACATCTCCGTGGTCATGTGACCGGCATGACTAAATGCCTAAAATGCAGAGCGCTGTTACCTTCCCACTGAAAAAGTCTCCATTTTTCTACTTGCATTTTTACATGCTTTCAAACTGCTAGGTTGGCAGGAGTTGGGGCAAGGAACGGGAGCTCGCTCCGTTACGCAGCACGCTAGAGATTTGAACTGCCGACATTCAGATCGACAAGCTCAACGTCTTAGCCGCTGAGCCACCGCACCCCCTGGCATAGGGCATGGATGCAACTAAGTTGATGGGAGCGTTTTGTACTGGTAGGGATGCTGCACCACAGCTGGGAAGCATCTGGGTGAGAGAGAAAAGGAGGGGGTCCCATGGTAACCGAGATAAAGTGAAAAAGAGGAGGGGATTGCATCGGAGACATTTGTTGCCTTTGAACCAGCAATTAAGCCCAATGCAGTTTAGTTTGCAGGAGTCTCTGTGAGAACCGCCTGACAAGAGCTTAACCATGTCGGCACGCCGCCTTGATCCATAAACTCCAGCTATCTTATCAGGCTTGAGCTGATGTCCCTGTTCCAGCTCATCTGCTCCAGCTCATCCTCCCTCCTCCAGGGCAAGTAAAACCACCGAAACATGTGGACAGCATCATCAAGGCTGACCCTGCAAGCTGCCACCGGTATCTCATTAAGGATCCACCAGTGCGGGCTGCAAGCTTTTTATCCATTCCAGGCACATTATATTCCGATCCTCCCCCGTTTGAGACACATCCAGTCTTCCAGGGCTGGGATCTTCTTGCAACCCCAGGTTAACTGTTAATTAGCAACTGCTGCCACTGCCATCTCCGCTGGCAATCCTGCTTCTGATGATGAACCGCTCTTCAGACGGGCAGGCAATTGACTGGCGGCTGATTAGATGCTTCGGCACAGCCTCCTCTGAGCTATTTTTAACCATGCTGCCGGCGGGGCTCTCCCAGCCAAGAGGCAGAATGCAGCTTGGAAAGTGGGGGGAGGGAGGGAGGGAATCCAGGAGAGTGTGCCCAAAAGCTCCCCTGGGAGACGGGGTGAACCCTGGAGGCATGCCCCCCCTCCAGGTCCATGGTTTCTCCCATTATAACTTCTCTCTCTCTCTCCCCAGAATGTGTGTGTCCTTCTGATTGCGTTTCCTGCCTTCCCCCATGCTGTTGTCCATGCTTATGTTTTAGTTCTTCTGTTTCTAATTGGGTTTTTTTATAGATATTTTGCATCAGTATATACATTTCTGTCATTTACACATTACCTTTCTTAGCCGCATGACAATTAAATGAATCAAACAGGTTTAACTATCTATTATTTACAATATACCGGTTTCTTGTTTAGTCTTATTTCTATCTCCATATTTATGTTTATTCTTTTATTCCCTTTCTCTTCTTTTCTCCTTTCTCTTCATTCGCTTTCTTTTCTTCCTTTCTCTCTTTCCC
>JANHFO010000525.1:309379-321914 GCA_032468095.1 Pareas carinatus
CTATCTATCTATCTATCTATCTATCTATCTATCTATCTATCTATCTATCTATCTATCTATCTATCTATCTATCAATGCATCTCTCTCATCCATCTATCTATCTATCTATTATGAAATAATCCCACCTCACTCTGAAAAGCAACTCTTAACCAGGGCTGTCCTTTCTTATATTGCCCCTTTTTGTGGGGTGGGGGGGGTAGCTTTGCAGTTCTGCCCAAAGCAATTTTAATGAATCCGCTTCCCTCTTCTTAAACCGTCAGTTCAGGGACACAAAACTACTCCTAACCTTCTGGCAAATGTGAACCATATTAAATGTCTGCTTCTATTAATTGTTTGTTTGTTTACTTGGGGGGCGGGGAAACGATGAGTTGGAATGTTGTTTGAACATGCTGCCAAACACAAGGCTCCTCTGAACTTTAGATTTTGGAGAGTTCCTAACGCACCCACCGTCAGATTTATACCCCAGGACAGGAAAGCGTCCTATGGTGTATAATGCACACTTATAACCATTTTATACTCTGGAGAAGCTCATTTCGAACTGCTGAAATGAGTCTCTTTCCCTCCTGAACGGCAGCAGCTCATCTCTCTTCTCGGTATTAATACGATGGCCAAGTTATAACAGATGAAATCAATATAGTAGAGCTTAGAAGAAATGGAGCGGATCCTTCAAGAGGCAGCTAGCGGTGGATTATGTCCATAGCTCTGGAATGGGGGAATCTGAGGTGGTTGCAAGCTTTGCTTCCTCTACTTTCTGTAATGTCCGCCAAGTCTTCTAGCAAGGAGGACTTCTTGTGGATCCTTTTATATTTTTGTATTGTTTTTATCAATGTTAAAATACAAAGAAAATGAAAATGAAGAATTGGGCGGGGGAGGGAAAGTGGGAGGGTGAAGGACAGGGGAAGAAAGAAGGGGGAAAGCATTGACTTTCGACTCTGGAGGACAATACAAAACAACATTAGAGCCTCAACTTTTTGCTTTTACACGTTCATACATAACTAGCCGTTTCCGTTGCAACAAATCTATCTAATTGGCAAACCCAAAATTGGAGTTCTTTGTTTTTTTCCACCACAAGCACAAAATCCAGAAGTGATATTCAAATAAAAAAGGCCTACTTAAGTATATTCTCCTCTTCAAATAATTTAGTCCTTTCTGCTCTGGTCGGTGGGGATATTGTATATTTCTATTTACGCTTAATCATCTTTATATTCTGTCACCATTTCATGAGCAAAATTCAGTATATTCTATCGAGTCCTTTGACACACACACACTTTTTTTGCCCCGACACGAGGAGGACTTCTCCTCAGGTTCTATCCAGCTGGAGAGACCACATTTGAATGGGGAGGAAAGGAGAATTGGTGCCTCTTAGAGCCCCCCTCCCTCCCCAAGGGAAGACTTTCATGTACTTCTAAAAGCTCTTGCATTCCCCCCCTCCACTCTCTGCTGAAGCCCAACATACATACACACAGAGAGCACGACAGGCTTGGGGATTCCCAGCACAAGGTGCCTGTTTTCATACCAGCTCTACAATCTCCCTTGCATGTAACTTCTAGTACGTGTATGTTCCCAAGCCTCTGAGAGCATTTCTTCCTTTCCTTCGACAAAACAAAACATGTCCTGAGAGCACATAAGCCCCATTTCCGCCTTGGCAGGAGCTGGACTCACAGAGCCCTCCATGCACCGAGGGGCAGGCAGTCCAGGCAGAGAACCTGCCAAAGAGCAAACGGGCAGCATGCCTGTAACAGCAAGCAGGCCGCCAGCCCTAGCCACGCTCCTCTCTGGAGCACCGTGGCATGCAAGAGGATGCTAGTTGCTGGCAGTGCGGGAACGAGGTCGTGGGAAGGCCAGCAGACTGCGAGCGAATCCAGAGAGAAGGGAGAAGAAGATGGATCACAAACGGTCACCTGAAAAACCCATCTCTCCCTCTCTCTCTCTCTCTCCCTTTAACACCAAGACCTTCATCCAAGATGTCTATGGAGATTCTCAGCCATTCAGGTCATGGTTGTCCCGAGGTGCTTTTTCAAGAGGCAACTGGAAGGTTCACCCCCTCCACCACATACACACACATGCGTGCTAGTCATGTCTGACTCTAGGGGGCGCTGCTCATCTCCATTTCAAAGCCGAAGAGCCAGCGCGGTCCGAAGACGTCTCCATGGTCATGTGGCCGGCATGATTAGACGCCTAAGGCGCACGGAGCGCTGTTACCTTCCCAACAAAGTGGTGCCTGTTTTTCTACTTGCATTTTTGCGTGCTTTTGAATGGCTAGTTTGGCAGAAGCTGGGGCGAGGAACAGGAGCTCACTCCGTTACGTGGCACGCTAAGGATTCGAACTGCCGAACTGTCGGCCTTCCGATCGGCAAGCTCAGCATCTTCATCCGCTGAGGCGGCCCTTGAGTATGTCTAGTCTAGTAAAAAGAAGGATTGTGAGGGGGGATATGACAGCAGTAGTGCAGTATTTGAGGGGCTGCCCCGAAGAATCTGAAGGCAAGACAAGAAGCAATAGATGGAAACTAATCAAGGAGAGAAGCAACCTAGAAGCAGGGAAATTTCGAAGGCATTGCGCTTCTCAACCAAGAAGCTTCTTCACTTCTGATTGAACTGAAGATGCCTCTTGGATGAAAAGCGAAACGTCTTCAAGGAAAAACAAAGAAAATCCAGTTGCCTCTTGAAAAATCACCTTTGGGACCTTCCTCCAAGAGTCTCCAGACTCAGATCGGGGTCTTTCAGGTCTCCTCAAATCGGGCAGGAGGGAAGGGGAGGAAAAAATTACCATAGAGGCCAGAGATCTATACTCCGGTCAGATGATTGCCACAGCTTCTTAGGGAACAACTGCAGTTAGGCTTTGTCCCTTCGGGACTGCAGCAGGTGCCCGCTTTGTTCCACTCACACCTTCCTCAGCGGAGGAGGCAGGTGTTGCTCCGAAGGAGGGAGGCAGGTGCAGCTATAGCTCCCCAAAGCCCCTGGCTCCCCAACCAGACAGAGCTGTTGCTCACAAACATGGGGCTTCAGAGAGGTCTGGCTGTGCTGGAAGGGTTATTCCTTGTTTTCACTTGCCCTGCCCAAAATTTAAGTTTTTTAATAAAAAAACAACAACAGCACAGTATTATCCATCTGGGACGAGAATAAGGAGCTAATTCCTGGCTCGTTCCAATGCCGTTAGCATAAGATTTCTCCAACCTTTAAGCTTCCACCTGTATCAATGTCTCCTCACAGAATTCCAAGCACTGGACAGGTTGATTAGGCCAGAGGTTTTCAACCTTTTTCAAGTTGCGGACCCCAAAACACATTGTTGCTACATGGCGGACCCCATTCTCATAAATTCAACAAATTACAATCGACAGTTTGTGTATATTACTTTTTCAAAAAATTTCTTCACCTGTCTGCGAACCTCTGGATTAGGGAGTTCTAGGAACTGAAATCCAGCCATGTAAATAGTAGACAGATATGAGAAGTCTGCATTCTCAAATGATGACATGATGAATATACTTTATGATTATGAATGCACCTAATAGGTACACGCCATGATGAATGCATCTTAGGACTGTAACCATTCTTTGTCAATTATAGCCTTATGATTGTAACCACAGTTTTATCAATTGTAGTCTGTATGTAAGGATTGAGCATTTAACCGGAGAAAAATTCCTTGTGTATCCAAGACATTTGGCCAATAAATAAATTCTATTAAGCTAATCTCGATCTACCAAAAAAAAACAACCACCAGAGCAAGCAACAGTCCTGATCCAGGACTGGCCAATTTGCTGCCGAAAGCCAAAAGCAAGGATATTCCTCTCTCTTTCAGTGTCCACAAGGGATTCTTATCCTTTGGCAGTTGACTCCTGGACCCACAGCATAGACTGAATCAACTGTAATAGCACTCGAGCCCAAAACAAGCCTGGCTAGTTCACTGTTCCATGTTCTGTGCAAACTTTTCAGAGGCAACTGGTCAATGAGCCTGTTTGGATGCTGGCAATGGCACCATCTCTCTTAAACAACAACTGAACGGAAAACTTCGGACGACCTTCTACCGCTGCACCATGGAGAGTATGCTAATGCACTGCACCTGCGTAGGGTTTGCCAATTGCACAGTGGCAGAGAGGATAGCGCTCCAGAGGGTCGACCTCATCACCCAGAGGATTGTCAGTGGCCCTCTCCCCTCTTTGGAAGAGTTTTTTAGCTCCCGCTGCCTTACGAAGGTTCAAAACATTCTTAAAGACCTATCTCATCCTGGGCACCCTTTTTTTTGGAACGATTACCATCTTGCAGACAGTAGAGGATCATAAAAACAAGGGCAAACAGGCTGAAAAACAGCTTTTATCCCAAAGCAGTAACCATATTGAATTCTTCTGCGTAGTGCAATATTACTGCAATATCAGGGGTTTTCCATTTATTTGTATAGAACATGAAGGATGTATGCTCCTGTTTTATTTTTATAGTTTTCTATGTATATGTACACCGAAGATGGTATTTAACTTCATTGCATGAGGGGCAATGACAATAAAGTATAAATTGAACTCAAAAATTGAACCGGAGAAAGGATGCTAATTTAAGGAAACATGAGACAGACCCTGTGCACTCCAAAGATTGGTCAGCTTCCCTACTCCTTGGCGTCTGTCATCTGAGGCCTTTGTCTCTTTCTGCCTAATGGAAAGGCCACTCCTGCGCAGACCTTATTATAGTCTAACATCTGCCATCAGAAGGTGAGACACAGGTAATCCCCAGACTGGCATTTTTCCTAGCTTGGAGGCTAAAGTAACACGGTGAGCAGGAGGGATTCTTACATTATGGTAGTTAGCGACGAGGCGCAAGAGCAGAACTAACGAAAAAGTTGCCAGATATAAAGAAAATACAGTTATATGATGAATGTACTTTATGATTATGAATGTATCCTAGGATTGTAATCCCTGTTTGGCAATTATTGCCTTAGGACTGTAATCACTTATATTGTCAATTATAGCCTGTATGTAAGTGTAGAGCATGAACACCGGAGACAAATCCCTTGTGTGTCCAGACACATTGGGCGAATACGTTCTAATTCTAAATGTTTTTTTTTCAAGGGGTTGTTTCTTTAGCCCAAATCAGATCACAGTGCGTGTATTTGCCAAGTTGGCACATAATCTTCCCTTTACTGTAAGTTTTGAGTCTCTTACCTGTGCTCAGAAATGAGAGTCAAAGGAGGCATTGTGTACTAAGCGGAATAACCCTCTCCTTTAGCTCCTATCAAGAAATATTACCTATCGCTACTGTTCGAGGTAAAAGTGAGGAGGAAGTGGTACAGATCCGATTCAAATGAGATAGGATAACCTTACAAGAAAGTGGATGCTTCTAGGTCCATCTAAAAAACGCAAATAGCATAGCACTCCACCTGAGTGTGGTCTCCTACGTAAAGTTGCAGGGTTTGAAGTCAGACTCCTTGACTCACATGATTTTAAATTCAGATTCTTTTTTTTAAAAAAAAATCAACAGTGGGATAGTGATAGCGCAAGGATAGGCCAGGATTGACCATTTAACCTGCAAATATATTGCCTATTTTCCCCTACTATTGAGATAAAACAGTTTGAAATCTTAAGCCTTTGGGTATTTCCAAACTAATGCCTTCTTCATTATTCAAGTAATCCTCGATAAATTATTTTTTAAAAAATTTCTCTTTCCTAAGTTTAATGTGCAGATTTGAAAATAAATAAAAATGGGGGAGAAAGAGTATTTGTACATGCTCTCATATAAGTACTCGCCATCTTCAGGCTGGTGCTTTTGGCAAGAACATCAACGTTGTAACATCAACTCCAGCAACCAATCAAGAAACAACAACCCAGCCAACCAGCCCAGCACACCAAACCCTCCCACCAGCATTTACAGATAAAAGGCAACTCCGATCACACTTCGCTCACTCTGGCACGAAGCCAAAAGCACTGGCCTGAAGATGGCGAGTGAGACTTTGCCGAAACATCGTCAAGATATTCTCTATCCTACACGGGAAAAGACTCAACACACCATATATATATATATATATACACACACACACACACACACACATACATATAGTGTTTGTGTGTGTGCATGTGTTTTTGGCTCTGAAAAGGGATTAAATTCCTGTCAACAAAATCAAGAACCAGTGTAATACAGAAAAGAAAAAAAAATCAAGATCAACACAATGTCAACAATAAAAAAAACCACATTATTAAGCCGGGCATCATACAATTAGAATGCTTTGTTATACAAAATCATTCTTCTTTGCTACTTGAAAACATTGCAGAATTAGCTTTTGGGCAGACGGCCCTGGCAAGGATTTATTATAACCTTGACCAAAAAAAGCTCCCTGTATATATCTCTGTTTAGGTTTTCTAATCTTGTGTAGAAAAAAAATTGATAAACATAAGAAAATGCTCCGGCTTCTGTTCATATCCCTTCAGACAATAAAGGCAGAAAATCCTGCTTGACTCAGATACAGACTGAGAACGCATCTGGGCTCCAGGCTCAAAGCTGAAGTCGTGCAGAATCAATTCAAGGCCCGACCCAGGCATTCCTCAACGGAGTGCAGGTAACACAGGAAACACAGTCTCCTGTAATGACTTTAGAGCCCTCTTTTCACTCCATCGTTCTGCCTTAGAGGCAGCCTTGCCCTAAAGCAGGTCTTGGAAATCTACACCCATAGAGGCCTAAAGCAGCCCTCTCCTTACTTCCACCACAAGTAATTAATTCGGATCTCTGGGAAAGCTTTCTGTCCTTTCCCTGATAACTTGTTGCATGACAGAGGGAGAGGGAGACAGGGAGAGAGAAGTGAAGAGAGAGAAGTGAAGAGAGCCTCTGGAAGTGAAAGAGAGAGAGGGGGGGAGAGAGAGAGCCAACGTAATCAATAGTGATTGAGTAATAGAAGTTAGCAGTAGTAGTATATTTATTCACAACTATAGGTTTTCGTAAAATTCATATAAAATTGCAGATAATCCTCCTTTAGACACCACAATTGATATCAGCAACCTGGTTGTTTAAGCAACACAATCACGAAGTGAAACCTAATGTCAGGCACAAAGAATCAGGGCCATGTGTAGGGTAGGAGCATAAATCTAGTCAATTAAAGTTCAACACTACATTGGCGCCAGACAAAGGTCAATGAAATTCAGGAGGAGTTGGACTTAGAACGCAGTGACTCTAAACTGATGGTGTGCTTAACTCCACCTCCAGCTCTGCCGGCTTTTCTCCTATATCGCGACTGTGTTTCTGATCGAACTTCAGCTTTCTTTTGCTTAACAGACCAACAAAGATCATAAATGTGAGGATTGGTCATGAGGTCATTTTTTTCATCACCGTTATAACTACAAATGGTCACTAAACAAGGAAATCGCTAAGCGAAGATGATCTGTACAAAAATCCCATATCAATTCAATCTAATCCCGCTGAAATTAATAACACTATCAGCGTCTGCATTCGTAATGAAATTAACACATTGGAGAAAGCTATGTTACAAAAGGCTGCGAATGTATATGGCAGCAAACTGCCCACCGGCTAGCATTCTGCAAACGAATCAGGTATGGAGGTTAGATGGTTTATGCCAAAAAGGGGAAAGTGTTTTAACAAGACCTGGATATTGGCCCTCAACGAATCAGAAAGAGCTACCCAGATACCTAACACAAAGGTTAAAACAAAAGAATTATGCATCCCAGTGATTCTACGTTCATTATTAGTCTGATGTCCCACAAGAAATTTAACCAGTGGGACTTGGAATTAATACCTGTAATATAATAGACCTGATTATAATAACTGGGATAATTACATTATATCCAAGGAGGATGAGAAAGAGGGTCTTGCAAAACAAATCCTTTGTCTCTGCTTTTTCCCTCTGCCTTGCAGGTAATCACTAGCAACACCAGGCAAAACCCTCTTTTAATGGACTCTTAATAATGCTGTAATTTCCTTTTGCAGTGAAAGTTTTCCAAACAGTCAAAGAATCAAAACAAAGCAATGATTGCTTCTATTAGCATTAAATTCCACTTTGAGAGCGAGAATAAATCAAACAGGAGATTCAATTCAGGGCAGAACGATAAAAAAAGCCAATAATGATTTTTTAATATTAATAAGAAAAATATATTATTATGCACTCTTAACCATTTAAACTTCTAATCCAATCAGTACAAAGTGCAGAGATAAATCAAGGCAGCAGAACGGAGAGTCACTTCCAGGACAGAAGAAATAAAACAGCAACCATCATCTCTGGGACTGGAGCAGGTTTGACAATTTCAAAGGGAGGCGTGTGGGCAGGAAGAGGGGAGAAGGAAAGAATTTATGAGGCTGTCATTTTCCTAACAAGCTTGTTAATCCTTTGTCTCTCTGTCCAAGCAGAGGAGAAGAGGGCAGCAGCCCAAAGAAATCTTCAATTAACCATAGCCATGACGTTTCTGGCTCACTTGGACTCTTTTTTCAAAAAGCGATATGGGGCAGATAACCTGTTCCTTGCATCATTTAGTAGGTGAAGTTTGCCACTATTGTTTGATAGACAATAGACAATAGACTAGACCCAATTTCACATGTCTGAAAGTGATTACGTATGCAATGCACAAACAAGCTAGCACGTTGAGTAGTTTCTACAATGTTCTGCAACTTGGTGTCTTCCAACAGCGTTAGACTACGACAACCTCCCTACTCTCCGATTGTTGATCACAGTGGCTAAGAACTTGGAGAAATGCAATCTCAACTTACCTGAATGACTTCCTTTTTATGACCTTGTACTCCCTTAATTCAGGGTATAGTTGGGGCAGCGGGATGGAACTGAGCATTTACTAGCCGGATGTCCTTCCTGACACCATGTGGAGTTCACAGCAGATAGTTTTTCTTTACATACTAGGAGAGAAACACCTGCCACTATCTAGGATTGAATTCTCAATCTTTCGAGTGGGAAGCAAGTGTCTTCACCACTAGGCCACCAGACCACTCTCTCTTCCCTGAATGACATCAGGTCGGAAACGGCAATGTTAAACCTGAACAAACAGCAGTGAAATCTGGATGGAAAGCTTCATGTAAGGCTATTTCTCCACCAGATACTTGTGGTGTCTTTTAGCATCATCCATCATTGTTCCGATATAAAATAATGAGGACAGCTGTTATATCATCTCAATGACAGTAGGTGACATCAGAAGAAGGTGTTCAGTGAGGAGTAGGAAAATGACCTAAATAATGAAGCTTGTTGAACTATCAGGGTTAGGCACTGGACTTCGTGAACTTGAAGGAACACAAATACGAGTATTGCCTGTAGAAAGTACTCCACTCTCTAGTAGCTTCAATGAAAACGATAAGATAGGAAATAGTTTCATATGCAATAGAATATTTATTGTTTATTATTCACGTAAGGCAACTTGGAAACCCTACATATCTGAACAATAAGCTACTTATAAACTATGAACTCAACATCTCTGCCCAAGACCCTGACTAATCAAGGCACAGTACAGGAATAAATGGGAAAACGATTTGAACTGTTAAAAGGCCACTTCTAACAGTAGGCATTTAACTGACCTCAACTTGTAGAACTGTTGTGAGGATAAAATGGGGGAGAATTAGACTCCTTTGAGCTTTAGCAAGAATGGGAAACAAAAGTGAAGTCATAAATACAGACTTTTAAAGCAACTGCACATTAGGAGAGTGACATGTGACCCTTACACCGAAGAATGAATTTTCTTTGTTATGAATTAATCTGCCCTTTACTGAACCCATTAAGGCTACAAAAGTGCATGTTTCCTCAGTGTGCAATTCTGGTGTGTTGGATTACAGTTCCCAAAATTCTTAGACAATCAGAAGCTGTGTGGAACAGAATTTCTGAAAGCTGTGGTCCTGTAATGGTATGTGGGAATGACCTTGGGAGGGCAAGGAGCGCCAACCAAGGAAACAGTCAGACAGAAGGCAACTTAGCCCACATTGGGATGAGGGAAGGGCATCAGAAGAGACCCTCCCTAGTTTTGGGGGCTGTAAAGAGGATGAGAGCAGGGAGAGGAGTACTTTCAGACTTGCAAGATCCTGTTAATGTAAGCTTACACTAAAATAGAATTAGCTCATCGGGTCAAGTTCCTCCATCTGATCCACTAACCTACATTGTAAGGCTGACATCAGTCTTACAAATCTGAAAGTACTTACTTCCTCTCTTTCCTTTTACAGCATAAAAACTAGGGAGGGTCTCTTCTGAGCCTTCTGCCCCTCCCACATTCCTGCTGAGGGCTAAACTGCTTTTTAGGTGGCTGTTCCTGTGGCTGTGTCTCCTTAGCTCTTGTCTCCCAAGGCCATTCCCTTGCATAACATTACAGGCCTTAACCTATTTGCCAATCACCAGGGTTTGAAGATAAACTAAACCCCTGACCTATTGGGTCATCCTTTCAAAGATACAGTATTTCCTTACCAGATTCCTCAGTGTGGTCAACAATAACAGAGTTTCTAAGGTACTGGCTACTCTGGAAAAGTTCTTAAAAATTCAGATATTCAGAGATGTATCTGTGATGAAAATAGCCCATGCTGAGCTGCAAAGCACAGTCAACTGCAGGAAACGTTTTAAGACAATTTTGTGTTTACTAAGATTTGCCAAATTTCAATTCCATGGGATTCATGGGTTCCAAAGGTTGAATGTAATTTGCAAGTTAGCCCATTGGTGTTGCCTTGGTTCGAAGCTCGTTGCTCTGTGATGCACCATTTCACTCGAGGTTAAAGGTTACATAGAGACAAGCAGAGAGTTTTAAGAATATATAGATCTGTTCTAACTAAAATAGTGTTATATCTGACTTCTTTTCCAGTCTTATCTTCCAGAATTCTTTACCCGGAGATGTCAAAGACTGTATCTAGAAGCCATCAACTAAGTTTCATTATTGAGCTGAGTTTCTGGCACAGGATCAGAATCTGACCTTTAAAACATATCTACTCATTACAATGGCCGCTATTATCAATTTGTCATGACTCAAACTAAGTACAACATGCCACAAAGAGAAAATAAGAGCAAGAAATATGCTGAGTGCCAATATTAAGCCACAAATTAGGTCGCATATTATCAAATAGTTATGCATTTGTTAAAATTATTTCTGTTGTCTTTTCTTATGCTTGTTTTCTTTTGGCCTAGAAAAAGACACCACTTCTTTTTTTTTTAAGATGGTAGACCTTAACAAAAATCTAATTTTTGAAATATTTCCATGGTGGTGACTGTCTACCATATTAAAAATTAAATACTAAAACTCTGAGCTATTTAAATGGTTAAATCCTCAAATCTTCATCATAATTATTATATTATGCTATATAATATATGCTGTAAAATGATTAAGAAGAATTTTACACTACCTCTACAATTGTTACAATCGTTTGCTACAAGACTGCAGCTTCCATGACATGGTTTTCAGTGCATATAGATGGAAAAAACATGTTTCCTTCCCATTAAAATATAAAGCCAGGCCTTCTTGCATTATATTACACAGTAGGGTTATGCAATACCTCAAATTCAGTGTAGGAAAGATGCTTTACTGAGTTGTGCAGTATTTTAAAAACAATTAAGAAAAGTCACCTTGGAGTATGCAGGAGCATTTGTCTGCAACTCTTTAAAGCAGCAGTATCTTCTCTTGGGTCGTCACTGCAGATGCTATATTATCACAGGAAAAGACTCAGCTCCTTTGTAGAGTTGCAGTTAAGCACTCTATTTCCACCTCTCCTTTCCATAATTTTGCTCTGGATTCCTGGTCAAAATATTACATAGCCCTAGTCCTCTGAAGAATACAAGTGCATCACCTGTTTGAGATTCAAAATAGCAACTGCATCTTTACCCAGCATTACAAAGCTGCTACTGAAACCTATGTGAATCTAGACACACACTCAGCTATTTAATGAGTTCCATTCAGATGTCATGCTTCCACTCCTGCACATTGTGAAACATTTCTTCCAAACTAAATCATAAGTATTGCAAAGAAATGAACAAATATTCAAATGATTTTTTTTTAAAAAATTCCAAATTCATTGCTTTAGGGGGAGGGGGAACTAAAGATATATAAGCATCACAGTTTCAGAGCATCACAGGGCCACTTGAAAATTGCAGCAATAGTTCAGCAAACCCGTCTTTCTCCAAGTAGCTGTAGAAAAGTAGGCATTGCTGGAGCAGGCAGAACTGAGGTGGGAGGAGTCAAAGCACGTCATCATTTAAGAGTCGTTGCATTTCCACAAGCGCTCCAAGTCCAACCCCTCTTGAACTCTATTGACCCCTTATCTAGTCAACCAGATTGCCAGGTGAAAAGAACTAAGACCCAGTGATCAGGGTACAGCAGTGGGCCACGAGAAAATTTTGCTGGTCCACAGGAAAATCTGGAGATTTGGATTTTTTTGTATACTTGTATGGTTTCTGTGTGCGTGTTTGTGCATCTGGCTGTCTCTGTCTCTCTCTGTGTGCCGGTCTCTCATCTTCTCTGTCTCTCTCATTCTCTCTCTTTCTCTGCCTGTCTCATTCTGTGTGTGTGTGTGTGTGTGTGTGTGTGTGTGTGTGTGTCAGTCTGTGTGTGTGTGTGTGTGTGTGTGTGTCATTCTGTGTGTATGTGTCTGT
>JANHFO010000529.1:18004-33729 GCA_032468095.1 Pareas carinatus
TTCTTTCTTTCTTTCTTTCTTTCTTTCTTTCTTTCTTTCTTTCTTTCTTTCTTTCTTTCTTTCTTTCTGTCTTTCTCCTCCTTAGTAAATATATCTGCATGCAATTCAATTTAAGTAAACAAACAGAATTATGGCCCTAAATCCTATAGAAGAAAATGCCTTTTTCTCAGGAGTTGCTAGCTAAGCCAGAGGTAAAACCAGCTTATAAGTAATGGAGTTATTCCAAACTGCTACTTTCTTGTGTGAAGGTATTGGGTATACACACACAACCCCCACCACCCCAGCAAACAGAGAAGAGGCTTTCTCCTGTCCAGTCGGCAGAATTGCTTCTGCTGAGGCAGGGTTTCTATTGGCTTCCTTTCAGTAAATCTGTAACGCTTGGGCTAAATTAGAAGTGGTACAACTCTGAGATTAGTTGCAGTCTAGGATGTGGGCCACAACTTTCTTTTATTGCTGTTATTTCATTTTGCAGCTCTGCAATTGAGGCCCTGCCCTTGGCCTTGCTGGAGGTGTAGGAGAAAACATAAGGGTAGCTGGTGGGTGCCGAAGATACGTGGTGGAGGGTCATTAGTCTTTGGTGACCTCTTTCTTTGGAATTAAACCTTTTAAAGTTTATTTAAGAAGCTGAGGAGGGAGCTTCTCTTCCCATTTGCTGTTGAGTCTTCATTTTTGACATCTGCCTCATCCAAGGGTGACGTCTTAATTCCACGGATTGTGTTTGATTGCAGGGTGACTGGCGGGGAGCTATTTGAAGATATTGTGGCCAGGGAATACTACAGCGAAGCCGATGCCAGGTGAGTTTGTGGTTTTGCTTACTTTTATTCTATTTTAATTTATTTATGGTCAATAATGTCCTAATGACAGTCCTGCCCCAACTTGGTCAGCCTATGATGGCAGTTCTGACATACCTGAGCTTATGAATACCTGTGAAATACCATTTCTTTACTGCCGCTGTTCATACAGTCTAGGTGTAATACTGCTATAGTTTGTAGCCTATTTTAGACATTCGTTGCCAGACAAAATCATTCTTAGGTCAGACTGCATAAATATAGGGAGAGCAATTAAAATGTTATAAAATTTGTTTCACAAGGGAGTTTTTAACAAATAAAAATGTAACTAGATGGTCTTTGCTCTACTTAGCTTGACTTTATTACTCAGTGTTCAAGCACTTTAGGGTGTAGTGTAATAAAATTGTCCTTAAATTGCATGTGTTGCTGAACTCATGTTTTTTTTAAAAAAAGAAGTTACTTATTTAGTGTCCTGTTGCAAAGCAGAGTGGTGGCCTGAACCATCTTACTGAACAGAAGAGAGTAAATCACCGTAACTTGCATTTAAATTAATTGTGGTGGGTAGCGACAGGGAAGACTGGATAGGTTTTTGTCGAAGACTCGTCACATTTTTGCTCTGTTCCTCCTGTGGAATCTGTTCCTCTTCACATCCTGTAGCTCGGACTTCTCAATCTCTGGGCCATGGCCAACGAATGGGCCGCCATGAGCAGTTTGCAACTGGGCCGCGGAAACAGGACGCACATACATGTGCATCTCCACTTGCATAAGCACTGGGCAAGGATGGGCATGCACAGTCCATTTGTGCGAGCAGTGGGCATGTGTGGCCACTATTGCACAAGTGGAGTTGTGGACACTTGCTGACCACTTACGCAACCCCCCCCGCCCTGCCGATCCACCAAGCCGGCAAGGATGGGGAACTCTGCTGTAGATAGATAACACCTTGGTTTCACCAGGTCCTTTTAATTGCCTTATTCGTTGCTTGAAAAAAAAGAGGAAAGTCAGACTGACTAAACCCTCCTTGCTCCTATCTGGTTAGGATCAGCTCAGCAGGAAAGGCCACCTCGTTTTTAATCTCCTGCTCTGGCCATAAGCACCACCGGGGAAGTGTGTCTCCACCCGGCCTTGCGTGGCATTTCATAAGGAGTTTCTTTTTCCTATAAAGGAGAGGGACGCCATCTTCCTCTCCACAGTCCTTTATTGCTGGTAAATGCAAAGTAAGCTTAGGCCATAACCAGCGCAGTCATTTTGTGTAAGCAAATTCTGGGCTTTTTTTCTGTGTAAATAATGGCTGTATAAATATATAATAATTCCTCCTTGACGACCACTCTCCATGCATCTGATACAGACTTAAATCTGTAAATAACAGCAAAAGAAGTTTTGACAAGCCAGCAAAGGAAGGAAGGGAACCCCCCGGAGGGCCATTCCTGGCTTATTAGCTTTCATCAGCAAGGCAGGCAGAACCTTGGTGGGACTCGAACCTGGGCTGGGTTCTCAGCCACTGAGCCACAGGGTCTCCCTCTCTCTTTGTCCGCTTGGACGTCTTATCAGACTTTTTTTTTTATTTACAAGGCAAGACACCTGTTTTTTTTGTAAGGATGCAAGCAACTACGTTAATTGTCATGCAAATAGGAGCAGTGAGAAGGATGGGAGGATAGCAGCCATACAGAGAATGGGAAATTAGCTCCCTCTTCCTTTGCGATCAGCCGCTTGTGCCGGCCGATAGGTTGGCTTCATTCCACCTGCCTGGAAATGAGGCTGATGAACATGGGCAGGTTCTGTGTGTGCTGCTTCTGCACGAGCTCTGCGGCCCCAGTGTTGCACTGGTGCAGCAGGCGCTGGTGACACACTGCAGAGAGACAGAGAGGATTTTTTTGTTTTGCTGGAAAACGCGGCGCTTGAAACCTGGAAGGAGGGAAGCCAACATCCAAGTGAAGTCGGCTCTGTGCGCTCAAGGAACCCCAGCCCCTTGCGGCAGATTGGCCTCGCCAGGGGCCTCCATTTTCCCAGTAGGAAGGAAGTGGGGAAACCTTCGACCTCAGCCAGGCTGGCAAAGAGGTGATAGTAGATACAGGCAAGTGGAGCTGGGTCTTGGCTGGCACGTTTTAGGGATTCCCGAGGAATCTCCTTCAAGGTAACCTTGATGGAGGGGGGGGTAAGGAGAGGTTTCTGAGTCAAGGTGGGGCTACAGTTCAGACCTCCCTGCACCTCTGAGTGCCCAGAGCTGAACAGCAGGAAGTGGATCGCCTTTTCTTCATGGAACCAGGCAGACAGCGGGCATCGTCAGTTAGGGCTAGTGGTATTTTACAAGGGAAGTTTGGGGAAAAAGCCCCTCCGTTGGGTTCTCCATGACAGACCCTCGCAGATACAGAACTTTTATGAGACAAGTTAGAAAACAACAACATGACATGACTTTTCGACCTCATCGCCATTCCAATGGAGGCCCTTGCCATCACGTCTTACAAGGTCTGAAACTCCTCCTGCAAAGAAATCTCCTTCCTGGGAAGGAAGCCACCCTGGAACAGCTTCATAAAGCACATGGTCATTGTTGAAGTGGCGCGACACAGGCGTCAGGGCATGCTGGTTTTCGGTGTGGTGTTGGTTCACGATGATGCTTATCCTCACACTGCTAGACGCACCCAAGAATCTTTGTAGCAGTTCCAATGTTGGAATGTTTTTGATCGTCCCCCTCCCCCCCGGTAGCCCAGATTTGGCGCCAGGCGACTCCCGCCTCTTCCGGCTTCCTTCACAGGAGGGACATTTCATTGCAGGAGGAATTTCAGACATTGGAAGATGTGATGATAGGGGCCTCCATTGGAATGATGCTGATGTCAAAAATTCATGTCATGTTGTAGTCTTCTAATGTGGATCATAAAAGTTCTGCATCTGAGAGTGTCTGTTGTGGATAAACCCAACAAAGGTTTCTTTCCGAATTGTCCTTGTATGGGTCGTTAAACCTTTAATCTGCAGTTTTTGATTAAAAACACATTTGCTGATATTGCATAATTATTTGCCTTGGGAGCCTTACTAGAAAAGTGTGTGTGTGTGTGTGTGTGTGTGTGTGTGTGTGTGTGTGTATTCGAGAGATAAATAGATAAGCCATGTTTCTTTTCTGCCTTTTTTGTCTGTTTCGTTGTTCTGCAGCCACTGCATCCATCAGATCTTGGAGAGCGTCGGTCATATTCATCAGCATGATATTGTACATAGGGATTTAAAGGTAATGCATCCTCGGTTCCAGTGAAAATCAGGCTAGCCTGGAGGCCATAGTTAGATGAAATCCAGGTGGCTGCCCAGGTCGGTCCAGGGCAGTATAATGCCGGCTTGCTTCTCTAGTGCCGTCTTCGGCTTCATGATACTTCATTCCACTTAATCCTCTGGTCTCTTCAAATACTGCACCATTCGTGGAGACCGTCGCCTCTCCCGCTGATGCTGCGCTGTGGTTGAGGGAGACGGCAAGGAAGCTTCCTGCCGGCAGCAGAGCACAGCCACCCTGTGGAGAATCTAAATGAGCGGCAGGGAGGGGTGCGAGTGGAGCACTTTCTTTCCCTCCTGTTTCCCAGGCAGTTCTAATTCTGATTTTTAAAGAAATACATAATGGTAGAGCATGTTTTCCTTGTGTCCATTTTACGCTGCAAAATTCGACACTTCAGAAGTAAAATTTTCTGGGGCAGTAGAATTTTTAGACTTCTGCTTCCAACTCCTCTGATGCCTGCAGAGGGTTATTCTGGGGGCAAAAGGAGGGGACTCTTAGTTCAGAAGAGGAGAATGGGAAGGGGGCAGTAATTGCCGTCTTCTTGTCAACAAAAGCTGTCAACAGAACTCATGGAGAATCAGCAGAATTTAAAAGCTGCAGTTGGTTGCCTTGTTTTTCAGCTTGATCTCCCTGTTCAGCAGCCAGCATTAGAACTGTTTGTGTGCGACAGCGTAAAACGAGGGTTTAGTGTTGGGCATAGACTACAAATATAATAAATGTATGAAAGATAATTTCCTGGGACTTAATACTGTGTCAGGTAGACTTAGGAGGCTCTGAGGGGATGAATTTGGTCTTTCCAGCACACAATTAGCAGGATGCATTATTCCAGTGCATAATTTTAGTTTTTCTCGGAGCATCATTGGGATTTCTGTGCAACAAATGTAACTGACGTTTTTGTGCAGTTAAATGAATGCATCGTCTTGCTGCAGCTTCTGCTGCTGCTGCCGCCTTCACAACTGCCCCCAGTGGGGCCTGCGTTGTCACAAGGAAATCTGAAGGCCATGCAGAATTAGCGCCACCTGCTGCTCACATGGCACATAAGAAATGCTCCTCTGGGAAAGAGCTTGACAAGCAGCAGCGCATGGCTCTGAAGATGGGTTTTAGCTCAGCCCTTCCGTTGCCACCACCTGAAGTTTGTTAATAACCCAGGAATGAATCCGGGTTTTTAAAAGAAGGGATAGAATGCTGCAACGCTGAGAGCTTTAAAAAGAGGGCAAGGGTTTCAAGGTGGAGATATTCACGTGAGGCTTTCCTCCGGCTTTTCTCCCTCCTCAGCCTGAGAACTTGCTCCTTGCCAGTAAGTGCAAGGGAGCTGCGGTGAAGCTGGCCGACTTCGGACTCGCCATTGAAGTGCAAGGAGAACAGCAGGCGTGGTTTGGTAAGTGTTTCGGAAGCGTTTTATGTTTCATCGATTCATGTTTCTCCTTTATTTAAGGCGAGAGCTGCAACTTGTCACTTAAAGCAGAGGCTTTCCGCTTTTTGAAAGCTGGGGACCCCAAAAGGTGTCGTTGCTACACGGCGGACCCCATTCCCACAAATTCAACTCATTACGAATCGACAATTCATGCTGATTCCTTTTTCCAATTTTTTCCTGGCCTGTCCGCGGACCCCAGGCTGAAAACCTCTGAATTAAAAAAACAGCCACCCGATTCTCCTTCACAATGGGGAAGGGTGTCTTGGACGTGTGGAGGATGGAGCCCAAGCTGCCTTGAGATGCCGAGTTCTGGGGACATGGGATTCCTCAGCTTTCATTCTGCTATGGAAATAACGTTCGTTTTTTTCACCAAGATAAGCCTGAAACGAAGGTAGTAATGCAACATTAGCGAGATGGACAGGGTTGCAGAGCCTGAGACCTGTGGCTGATGGCTGCAGCTGCGCATATTATCTGTGGGGCTTGGTGCCATTTCCCCAAGTGCAGGCCCTTCTTCCCTTTGCTGCTTTGCACAGCGCCCGGCCTAGGAGAGGCCCTTTCGTAGGAGATAGCGGGCAGAGACTTTCGGCTGCATCTAGACCCTATGTGCTGGGTGTGCGATGGGGTCCGTCATTGAGAAGTGCGCACACACACACCTTGCAGCTTCCTGCTTCCCCCGATGCCAGTCTACACACAGAGGAGACCTAGCCGTGCCCCACTCTTCCGAGAACGCCTCCTTGAGGACTTTGCTCTGCAGAACTGAGTTAGATACGCCAGGATGTAATGAAGTTGGTGAAGTTAGAGGAGGAAGAGAGAGGGATGCCGGCAGGGTGTCTCTTGGGAAGGGTGGGGAGGGAATGAGCTGAATTCCTCCTGATATATCCTGGCTGGGGGGGAGTCGGCACAAGGTTTTAGAGCGAGGGGCCTTTGATTGCCTGGTGAGACTCGATTGAGATGTTGGGTGCAGAATTGGCATCGGTTTCGTCCAGTGCAGCCTAGGTAACGGAGCTGCCTCAGAGAACATTCAGATTTGCTACAGCTGCTCTAGAACATGGAAGCTGTGGGGGGCACCATGCAAAACCTATTCTGAGAACCAGGCCAGTTGCTAGTGGACTTCTGGGTGCAAGTCAAGGTGTCGGTTGTCACCTTTAAAGCCTCAGATATTTCAAGATTGCACGTCCTCCCAGTAAGATCGGCCTGCCTGATAAAATTTGATAGGGTGGGACCTTTACATGTCCTGATGATCAGACTGGCCGGAGCCTTAAAGGGCTGTCGAGGCCTGACTTCCCCATCATCATCCCGTATCCCAACCGCTGCTCCCTCCTTCCCGGCTTTCGGAAAATGAGTGAAAACCTGACTGTTCCACTAAGCCTGAAGCTTGATGTGCATTACTTTCAATTTCAAATATGTATTGGGCCAAGTGCCCACTGCTCAGAGTTGGCAGATTGCGGTGGGCTGTGAGTCCTGTAAATATACAAATGGAAAGCAAATAAAGTAAAGGATCTCCCCCCCCCCCACCGGGTAGGTCCCAGAAGATATAAACACAGGATACAAATGTAAGATTAAAATGTTAGCTACCATTTGGCCACAGCATCAGATTTCATCTGCTAATTGAAGCTGAGTCAATGATGGCATCCTATGATTATCTTCCCTACGGCTTGAGTGGGAGTGAAGTTGATTTGATTGACACCCTGTGCTACAACTTGGTCCAAGATTGCCTAGTCTCTGGGAAGGCGTTTCATGAATTATTCATGGGATAGCGCTCTCACACATCCCGCACACTCTGTGTCTTATTTTCTAGTAATCTGTGAAATTAGTAGCTCTATTCTGAAGTACTACACTATCCTTTGGCAGGGTTTGCAGGCACCCCGGGTTACCTGTCTCCTGAGGTCTTAAGAAAAGATCCTTATGGAAAGCCGGTGGATATATGGGCATGTGGTAAGATCCTCTAACTTTTAATCATAGTTGTTTGGATGGTGGGGTTTATTTGTTTTAAGGTGGGACCAAGGTGACGTTTCCCACAAGTATATTATTTAATTATATACTCAGTTTCCCTGAAAATAAACCCTAGTCCTGATTTTTCAGGGTGCTTGTAATAGAAGCCCCACCCCAAAAATAAGCCCCAGCTAAGATTGTCAGACAGACGGACGCATTGAGTACCACATTTTCCCCCAAATAAGACCTAACCGGAAAATAAACTCTCATGCATCTTTAGGAACAAAACTGTATTTTGTTTTTTTCAAATCTTACAGCAAAAATAACCAATATTCCACATCTCTCTGGTCTCCAAATTCATTTAAAACTTTCTTAAATCAAGATAAATATTTTTTGCTTTTTACCAACCATTTATTAAATAATGCCATTAAATATCTTAAATCCAAAAAGGAAAGTAATACTCACCAGGTGTCAAATTAAGTATGCTGCTTTGAAGGTCTCTAATATCGATAAAGTGATTAAATTGAACATTTCCAAAGGTGATTAAAAAGTGACTTTGTCTGGCTTAGTGATTCCGCCACTCCCTCAGGGCCTGGAGCTCAGACCTATGCAAGACCTCAAATAAACGTTTTAACATACAGTATAGGATGACTAAGGATGCCACAAGCTTTCTCAGTTTTTCCATGTACAAATATTTAGGGTAACTTGAGAGAGGCTGGTGCGGCAGAGGGAGAGGTTTGTCCATCCAGAGAAGTTGGATTGAGTCTCCAACCGAGAAGACGGGTTGCCTTGTGACCATGAGCAGCAGCTTAAAAGGGGGGAGTCCCCATGGATTGACTCATGGGTGCATGTGCCTCTTAGGGTAACTGTAATTCCTTCTTCTTCTCCCCCAGGAGTTATTTTGTATATATTACTTGTTGGATATCCTCCATTTTGGGATGAAGATCAGCATAAACTGTATCAGCAGATCAAGGCAGGGGCCTATGATGTAAGACTCTTCTTTAGATCTTATTCCCTGTGGTTAATTGTCTGGTTTCGATGCCTTGTGCCGCATTTTGGACATAGGAGACAAGGAAGAGGGGCAGTGTCAGATGTGGCTCATTCATAAAAAGTATAGGGGGGTTTGTTTTGCCTGAATAATACAAGATCGGTCATTTCTGAAGTATTAAAACCTTTTAGTGGCTGAACGTTCTTTTAAAGAAGCCATTTTCTATTCTTGTTAGCTGGATGAGATACCAGGAACCAACTGATGTTCCCATTTTATCTGTCCCCTAAATTCAGCAACCCAGCACTCCTGTAGTCTACAGATCACATATTGGAACCGTATCCTATGTATTTTTCTGCTTTGATCTGTAATGTGAGCACCCGAAAGGCCACACTAACCCATGGTGATTTCAGTGTGGAATAAAAGCAGAAGCAACCACAGGAATACATAAACTGGTAAACAACAGCAAAAAACAGCCTCCGTTATCTCTCCTCATAGTTTCCTTCCCCAGAGTGGGATACTGTGACTCCGGAAGCAAAGAATTTAATCAACCAGATGCTGACGATAAACCCTGCAAAGCGCATCACAGCTGACCAGGCACTTAAGCACCCATGGGTCTGTGTACGTATCCACGGCTTTCTTTCTCGCCCTTAACTGTAGAAGCTTGGAAATGGGCTCCACCCGCATGAAAGCTGGAATGGAAGAGCTGCGAGGTTGGCAAGGGTGGAGGACAGAGATTGGGACCGAGAGTCCGGTGGTTGAGTACTTGGACTCAGACCAGGCGGGGTGATGTGGGAGGACATAGGTTCAAACCTCTCATCCTTGAGGGAAGCTCTGGATCTGGGTCAGTCGCATGCGGCAGAATAACATGGTTATTGCCCTGTAAGCTGTCTTGAACGCTTGGGGGAAAGGCAGAGTAGAAATCTAGTAGCTGAATGAACCGAGGTGGTTATCTAAATGCCAGCTTCCTCCTCGCTTTTTTCCAGCAACGATCAACAGTGGCTTCAATGATGCACAGACAGGAGACGGTGGAATGCTTGAGGAAGTTCAATGCCAGAAGAAAGCTGAAGGTATCGTCTTAAAAGGGACACTAGCGTATGATTCTACATGTTGCGATTATAGAAGTTGGCCGTGTACATTTTAATTACTGTGCTTAAAATCAGTGCAGACAAATAGGCACATAGATCAATATAGGTGTGTGTCGTAGGATACGCATGCATGGGATCTAAACTTCTTCCTGTATCTGGTGTCTGAGCATTCCTCTGCATCAATTTACTTATATTTGTTATGAATTCAATCCTCATTCATTTTTTTCTACAGCACCCATCCGCTTCTACGTATTCCTTTCCGAGTTTTCTACTCGGCACCCACTCATTCTCTCCTTGTTTAATATCCTGCGTTCCCGAAGTCCCTCATTCCACTGTGTAGCTTTTGGCTTTTTTTGATGTGCGCCACTTCCACTCTCATATAGCAAAGTGAGCAGACGGATGCTTTATGGACTCCATACGTCTTTCAGTTAGCATTCCTTCCTTCCAACAAACCACATCCTACTCTACCTTTCTATTGTCGTTTGCACCAATATCAGCAAGGTCACCTCTGTTCTCTAGTTTCTCACCATTCATTTAAAACTTGTAATTGGTTTCTTTGTTTTCCCTGCTAAAGGGGGGGGAAACCGCTATCTTGATCTGCGATATTAATTTTTCGATCCTTATTCCATCTTGCATCATACAATTTGATATTTACCCATTTATTTATCTTATTTTTGGTAAGCAATTTGGCATCATCTGCATGCATTCATTCATCTCTGCCACTACATTTACCCAAGATCCTAGGGCTGGAAGGGGCCTTGGAAGTCTTCTAGCCCAGCCTCCTGCTCAAGGCAGAAGACCTTATACCATCTCGGACAAATGGTGTCCAGTCTGTTCTTGGAAACCTCCACGGACGGAGCAACCATAACTTCAGGAGGCAAAAGCTGTTCCGTTGATTAATTGTTCTCACTGTTGGGAAATGTCACTGTAGTTCTGGGTGGGATCTCTTTCATGAACTTCCACTCATTGCTTCTTGTCTCGCCTTCAGGGCCTTTGGAAATGAGCAAAGTCCCTCTTCCCTGTGACACAGCCCTTCAAGTACCAGGAGACTGCTACTCATGTCACCTCTAGTCCTCCTCTTCGGTAGGCCAGGCCCACCTGTAACTCTTCATCTTACAGTCTGGCCTCTAGACCCCTTGCCATCTTTGTGGCTCTCCTCCGCCCATTTTCTAGGGCCCCAGCGTCTTTTCTGTATCATGGTGACCAGAACGAGGGTGACCTCCTTTGCGCAGCATGGAGCAGTGCTATCCCTTCTTGTGGTCTTTGTGCTCTCCCTCTGTTGCTGCAACCTAGGGCTGCACTGGGTTTTTTAGCAGCTGCAGCGCACGGCTGGCTCCTACTCAAGTGGTGGCCTAGTATGAAGCCTAGATCCCTCCCACGTTTGCTACTGTTGAGCCAGATGTTGCCTATTCTACACCGATGCATTTGTTTTTTCCTGCCAAGGTGCAGGACCTTGGTTTAGTCACCGCTGAGCTGCATCTTGCTGGATAGGGCCCAGTGCTGCAGTCTGTCAAGATGCAAATCTGATGATTCCCCTTCGATCCCTTCATGTAGATCATTGATGAAGATGTTGAAGAGCGTTGACCCCAAGACCGAGCCTTGGGCGCCCCACTCCATGCTTGCCTCCATGGAGATGCGGTTCCCTTCACCACTTCCATGGATTCAGATCAATATATTTTATGTATGCTTTCCCTAAATCTAAGCTTCCTTCCTTTGAGACATTCTTCTGAAACCTTTCACCAAAAACATCACCACTCTCATTCGCTCTTTAATCTCTGAGTGGCCTAAACAATTTTTCTTACCTTCCATTTTCTTACCACCCATTCATTTTATCTGGCAGAGTGCTTTTTTTTTTAACCGCTGGAATGCATTTGTTCAGAATATTGCACTGTTTTTCACCAAACTCATGTCTGTCACTTTTATTATCGTCATTCAGTATAACATACATCATACCTTCTGACACACATTTATCTCTTTAATTCATGGTTAAAATCTAAAGTTTCAGTTCTTTGCATGTATTCATCTGCTCCACCCCACCAAATCAGACAACTTTTATTAAAACTATTACATACATTCTTCCCATCATAGTTTCACAGGCACAGAATAATCTATTTTCTTATAGCAAGAAGTTTTACAAGCTGGCAAAGAAAGAAAGGGAGTCTCAGTGGCCATTTCTGGCTTATTAACTTTCATCAACGAGGCATCATACCCTTGGTGGGACTCGAACCTGGGCTGAATGACATGTTCGGCTAATGTCTTAGCCACTGAGCCACAGGGTCTCCCTCTCTTAGTTGGCTTGTACCAGGGGATCTAGTAGGCTTTTTTAAATTCATGAGGCACCTGGTTTTTTCCCCTGAATAGAGACAAATAAAAAAAAGGTGTTGCTTAGCAACAGACCTGCTAAAGCCCCTAATCTTTCTTCCTTTAATTCTTCCGTTACTTTTATTAATTAATTAATGCACTTTACTATTTACTCCTCATACATGTCATGTTGCCATCTTATGTGCTCTGGTGATCACCAAATTGCTCTATGGATATGGATTATTGCTATTGTTTATTTATTTATTTATTTATTTAGATTTATATACCGCCCTTCTTTCGAAAGACTCAGGGCGGTGTACAGAAAACATAAAAATTTAACATTGAACTTTAAAAAACAATATTTACAAAATATGGAATATGGGGAAGGGAATGGGAAGGGGAGAGGGAGGGAGTCGGGAGGGGAAAGTGGGGAATTGGTGGTGTACAGATAACTTCAATAACATAGAACTTTAACAAATATTTACAGAATATTAGTAGTATAGAAAAGTATAAAGGCAGTTGCTACTCTTAATGGTATCTGTGGCTCATGCAGCATTACCAGCATCTTGGTAAAGTCAGCAAAAGCCAGTTTTAGCACATTTTAATAGTATGCTTTCACCAAAACCAAGCCCCCGTTATGCCCACATATAGTCACACCAATACATTGTGACTCAAGTCCTGCTAACCTGGACGAGGGGGGGGTGGGGAGAGAGAGAGAGAGATCCATTTGGAAAGCTATGATGGGCAAAGCAGAGAAGAATTTCCTTGGAAGAGAAGAGAAGACGCTTCCATGGGTGGCTGCATGAGCTGTCTTTTTGTTTTGTGGGATAGACCATAGTGAAGATATGGATGTAGAAATAGATATTCACTGGTATAGTGACCAGAATTTTCATTCTTTATTTTTTATGTATTTTATATAGACGTATAAATATATGCATATTGTTGTTTTTAGGGTGCAATCCTTACTACTATGCTGGTATCTCGGAATTTTTCAGGTAAGAGTTTTGTTTTTTCACCTTGTTTCTTGATCTGTTTCCAACAAATACGTTAAACAAATTCTAGATCACAAATCAGACAGATTGCACGCTTTATTTTTTGAAGGGCAATCCGATTTTATGCAGTCATTGTATATCTGACCTGGCCCTGGATAAGAATTGCCATGATTTTTCCATCAAAAAAAGGTCCAGTAATGCACTTGGCACTTTCCAGTTGTCGGTTTGTTTTTACTTGTTTATATTGTGGCCGCAAAGTTTGTTTCTTTCAGCTCAGAGGAGAGAGAACGAAACCCTAAACAGACAGGGGGGCTGATTTCTGGGAGGAATTGTAGGGTGGCCCCTACACACACCGAGCCCAAGAGCCCAAGAGCTGTGTTTCTCAAGCTTCACAACTTTAAGCTGTGTGGCCTGACTGGCTGAGGAATTCCGGGAGTTGAAGTCCACACATCTTAAGAGAGATGAGATTGAGGACCGGTGTTCGAGGGCATCCAGTGTGGGGCAGATGGGAATAAAAACAAAAATCAAGATGGTGACCCCAAGGCTGCCATCTCCTTGACTTTTTTTTAACCTCCCCCCACCCCACCCCATGAATGCCCCTGCATCCAGAGCTGATTCTGATAACCGTTTCCAAAGTTTTTAAACGATCCCAGATGGCATTTATATCCATAGTTTTATTAAGAAATAGCAGAAACTGACATAAATTAAAAACATTGGCATTTCTTTTTCTTTGAACCATCTTAAGAGATTTTGCGTGGCATTCCAAGTCCCAAAAAGAGTGCTGGCCCCTCCTGCTGCATTCTCTCTACTTGCAAATCTTTTTATTATTTATCCTTGCAAAGTACCTAACATCGCGGATTACAGAGTAGTAACCCAGAGACAATTTCTTACAAAAGATTCTCTCTGTATCCCGACTTCCCAAATTTGAACATAACTTTTCAGTTTGCAGAGGTGGGTCTGCTTATGACAGGAAGGTGTTGTTTTTTTTTTAGCTGTGGCAAGAAATAATGGTTACTTTGGAGAATACGGCCTCCCTCTCAGTATTTTCTTTCAACAAAATGTTCTCTAACTTCATATCAATATGCATACTGTTGTTTTCAGGACGTGGGTTTGAAATTTTCCTCCGGTTTTTCTTCTTCACCTTCCAATGATAAGAGAACTTTTGAAAGTCCTCTTCTCGTGTTTCCAATTTAGTGTGAAGCAAAGACAATTTCCTAAACACCACAATGGTTGGAGAGGGTGCTTTCACTCCTAATTCAAATTCACTCCTAAATGTATGGGGGGAAATCTTGAGTCTAGATTTTCAGTAAAACAGTGTCTAATTTCTCACTATTCAAAAAATACATGATGCTGTATTTATACAACCACTCACAACTCTTTAATTGCTCTGTCAGAATGTCACAAAAAGATTTTATACTCACAGCAGAGAATTATGATGATTGTGACATATTGAAAAAAATCAGAAAAGGATTTATATAACTGCACTCCTCTTCTTGGTTCTTCTAGTACCTAATCAGCCCATAATATTTATAAGTGAGTAGATTGTGACAAAAGGACTGACTAGGGATTCATTACGGAGGTCTGATCAAATTTAATAATAGGATTTGCAGCGGTAAAAAGACCCTGTTTTAGAACTGAAGTAGCTCAGGGTAGCTGAAGTTCTTCATTGCCCAAGCTGTATGTGTATGAGAGGAAGAACGTCAGTTCAGTATTGGTGTAGGAATCAGCAAGACAGGATAGGCGTCCCAATGAGGTCAGATACCTGTAAACTGAGTAAATTATAAAATACATTTAAGCAACTTTTTCCTACTAATGGCCATGAGGCCATTGACTGTATTTGCCAACTATTGATATATTTTACAAAACGCTTGCACAAGTATAAATAGCACAGATTGCATTTTTAAAACTGTACTAGTAAACAATATAGTAAACCTTGCAGTAGCATCTTACATTATATTCACAATGCTATTCATGTTTCCTTGCAACAGAGATCACAGAGATCAGAGCAAAGATCACACAGATAATACCCATTGATGTAACTACTCTAGAAAAAATAAGCTCCAGTGAATTTTTTCCTGTAACAAAAACATTGGTATCTGCCTGCAATGACCCTACTCTGGGGTGAAAGGCAAAACGTGAAACTGTAGTTTCATTCCTGCGTTCAAGGACCACCAGAAGTCGTCCTTTCCCAAAAATGAAAACAAGCTCTTAGTTTCTGAAAAATACATCCCCAATAATAACCTGCAAAACCCAAATAGAGCTAGAAATCTAAGCCTAACATTTGAGGTGCCCGGAAAGAATGACATGGCTGCAGAATGCCACCAGCCAAGAGTCTTCCCTACAAAAACATGTGAGCATTAATCCCGAAACTTGTATATCAGAAATATACACAGGAAATAAAGGAAAACAAAACACTTTTAGATCTCTAAATCCAAATCAGAATAGACCCAAAGGAACAGAGAAAGCAGATACGAGGGCAATTTGGGGGGGAAGCCTCCGTTTGCTTATCCATGACAGACACTCGCAAATACAGAACTTTTATTATACACATTAGAAGACTACAGCGTGACATGACTTTTCGACATCATCGCCATTCCAGTGGAGGCCCCTGTCCCCACGTCTTGCAAGGTTTGAAACTTCTGCAAAGAAATCTCCTTCCTGGGAACTGAAGCCACCATGGAATAGCATCACCCTTGAAGCAGCGTGATACAAGCGTCGGGGCAGGCTGAGTGTGGTGTTGGTTCCCGATGATGCTCGCCCACACACTGCTAGGCGCACCCGATAACTTTTGGAGCAGTTCCATTGTTAGGATGTTTTTTATTCCCCCTCTCAAAAAATAGTCCAGATTTGGTGCTGAGCAACTCCCGTCTCTTCTGACTTCCTTCCCAGGGGGGCAGATTTATTTAATTTAATTTAATTTAATAATTTAATTTATATACCGCCCTTTTCCGTACAACGGACTCAGGGCGGTTCAC